>UNPR01000189.1:0-97369 GCA_900536425.1 Hymenoscyphus linearis
GAGGTTGGTTAACCCAGCCATCCCAAAAAAGTGGGGCAAATTATGCTGTAAGATATTAGTTTTTTTACAAGATAAGGTTCATTTTGGCCTCAAAACTAACTTTTTATTTATAAGATGGTATCTTGTAAACCAATTATTACGGTATTTGGTTATTTGGTTATTTGGTTAGTTGGTTAGTTGGGGACTCTTTTGGTGGTTTTTTTGGTCTATTCTTGGTGGTTCTTGGTGGTTGATTTAAATATAATAAAGTGTAGTAAGTATTTAAGCTTCAATTTGACCTGATAATCGTACTCACTTAGTTGTAAATAGATAAAGGGGTGACGCCAAAGTCCGTGATTTAAGCGAAGGGGCAAAAAGTATAGTTAACGCAGCCGATTCCTCACGTTTCTTTGGGTTTCTTGTATTTTTCTCTAAGATAAAAGCAAATATTACGATATATCTACGTGTTTGATCACGTGATAATCATGGACTACATATATATATAGGTAGTCCTGAATTCCACATATTATAGAACAATCAACGATTATTAGAACGACTTGTCACGTTTCTTGTGATTTGTTATTGCTCCTTTGCTTTGCTTTATATTATTCCGCCGAGTCATACCAACAGAAGACCCGTTTTCGGGTATGGTATATTTTCCTGTTTGATGTCTTTGGGGGGTATTCACGGATCTTCCGAGGCACTGCGGCATCCCGTGGTGCCACCCTAACCATCCTGTTTATGCTGACCGCCTTAGTCACCAAACAGACGCTGGGCTGAATCTTCTGATTGGAGTGCAATATAGATGGCAATATAGATAGCTTAAGTGATGACTTGACAACACAGAGAACAAGCTGTACCACATGAGTTTCTCGGTATGGCCCAAAATATTATTTTCGGTAAGGAAGATTATGCTCATTGGCCAGCCCATTTACCCCAGACCCGCCCTAAATTGCGTAGCCACTTAATTCACTTCTGATAATGCCGCACGATTCCACCCGCAGTTTGTGAGTAAGAGAAAGATTGAGGGACCGAGTGGGGACTAGTGCTACTGTCATTCCTGCTTCTTCGCACACCCTTTCTAAGAATACCATTCGGATCATTTTTGTTGCTACGTGAAGTATCATCTTGGAAAAAGCACTTTACATAATGTCTACCATACCGCAAGTCCGGAAACGACCTTTCTCCGCCAACAATGACGTATCAGCCTACTTTCCACCAGAGTATAGTGCTGATACCTTCAGCCACGGGCCCCAAGGATCTTCTCGTATACTTCCCGCGTCTGATCCTTTTTCGGAGAACCATATTCATGGTTTCGATGTGAACAATGAAGCCTCATCCAAGCGTGGCAAACTGAATCCTCCCTTGGGGCCAAATGATGTATGTACACATCTGACCCAGGAAACACTGGCACCATCATCTAACACGCCTTAAACCCAGCATTTCGGAGAACCCAATCCAATCGATACCGGTAGCACAGCCGTGTGGCAACAAGATAACATATTCATGTCGGAAAATGGTCCCTGGGTGTCATCGTTTGGTCTGGAAAACACAAACAATACGCAACGGTTGCCTGGAAATACTGGTTCAGAAATTCGGTTGGACCATATTGGCTCTTCAATGGTCGACATCCAGTATAACGGGTCTAACGGGTCTAACGCGAACGATCCTTGGGCTAGTACCCTCATTTCTCAAGATCGCACAGAAGCACCTGGCTCTCAGTGGAAAGGCAATGTTGTAATAACACGCCCCGAGGACGAATACGGACGACAACCATATACTGGGCAGGATGAATTCAATCATTCCGCCGATGCATCGTCCATGATATACCAAGAATCGTACGAACAATTCACATCAGACAGCATCGCCGATGCCTCGTCCATGATATACCAAGAATCGTACGAACAATTCACACCAGACAGCTCCACCGCGGACGAAACTGAATTGCGTAAGGATGTGAATTTCCAAAGATGAACTGAACAAATGCTGACGATCCACTCAGTTACCATGGATTCGTGCGAAACACATGGTAACTTTGGGACATCTGACCCAGCAAGATCTGACATACTACTCTTCGGTATACTAGGCGGCGGCCCTTTGAGAGAGGATACTGGTCGGCCAACCTCACTTTCATTCAATCTAAGATCGAATCAAAAAACAGATGATACGTTTCTCGGTAATGATGATGGATCCAACCTTTGGCATGAAAGAAGTTCCCTCAACTATGGTTCAAACTCTCGGGTAGAGAAAGTATCCGAAGCCTCTGTCATGAACCATGTTCGAGTTGACAGTCATTCTACAAGGGGGAATTCTAATTCCTCACAAAACACAAGCTCTGGATCCACAGACATGAATCTAGTTAAAGATATTCAAGATATCCGTGAGATTTTAGCCAAGAGTAAGGAAACCCCAAAACATCACAGAGATAAAAGATCAAACCACATTCCACCATGTGACAACAATATTTGGGAACACACCTTTGTCACGCAAGATTCAGGTTTCACGGATGCTAAAAACAGGTCGCAAAAAACCCCTGCGGTGCCGAGACTGAGTACGGGCAGAAGGACTGGTCCTTTGAGTAAGGATGCGAGAGAACAGGCTAGCAAAATGCGACAGGAAAAGTCATGTCACAATTGCAGAACTTCGAAGACCGCGGTATGTCTCGAAAGCTACTTTTAGTCTATATTACTGAATCTTCATAGTGTAGTATAGGTGAATGTTGCGATAGTTGTGCCAAGAAAATGCACTTGTTTCCCAACTTTATCTGCTTCAGAGACCGGCTCAAAGATTTCATGCCATTCTTCCTACCAGGTTAGTATAGGAACACTAAAACTTTAGGAGACTTCAGCTCAAATTCCTCAGAACAAACGGTTCGCCCTTTTCGAAAAGAGACGATTGAGAACCTCTGGGCCCGTGAAGTGACAGTACTTGATGATAATCACTTCGAATTGGCTGTATCTTCCGGACCAAAGTATCCACACATCATATTCTACGTTCATACCTTGCGTAGCGATTCGGAGTTCTTCAAATACAACAGTGCACACACAACGTTCAAACCACGCGCATTAGGAATTGTTGGCGGGGTTTCCACAGAAGAAATCAAGCGCAAGCTTTGTAAGCACATCGAGGACATTATTCGCCATGAACGAAATTACGAAGAATTAAATTATGATACATCTCCATTGGCCTGGGAAATACACAAAGCTATATGGAACTACGCTAACTCGGTACCTGAGGTGGATTCTCCCTTCTCTGACAACATTATTCAATGACTAATTCTCTAACAGAATGAATTTCTCCAAAAAGTATTGCGTCTGCATGCAATGCAGTACTTTATGACGAAGGCCCTAGCAGTATCACCTGTCGATGCTGCTTACAACAGAATTGGCCCTTTACCATACGATCCAAGTTCACCCAATTTGCGCATGGTCAATAGACAGCTCAAGGAAGTAATGAATCCGCTACTTCAAAACGCGTACACCGAGGTTTTGGGTGAATTAGAAAATCAACTCGCAGGTAATCTGAACAGATATGAGTTGTGGGCCCCCTCCCTTTCGGGTATTCTGATTCTAAATCTGTGTGCGGAGATGGTGGAAACAAGCAATGATCTTCGTATTGTCCATGCTATAAGAGACATGCAAAACTCGACCACTGGACGAGACAGAAATGGAAACAAGGTCTCGCGAGATGCCAGCATCGACTCATGCCGAAGACTTGAAGACATTGCGCTCAAAGGTGTCGAGACTGCGTTCTATTTGAGATACAATAAGCAATCAAAGCTCGCTGATGGCCCAAAGCGTGATCGTTCGTTTAACCCGATAAGAGATGGAGAGCATGTCGTCAAAAGAGAGAATCTGGGCGAGCCTGTGGAGAGATTTGTGAAGGATATACGCAATATAATTGCAAAAGATGGTAAGTTTTGCCTTGTATATTAGCAGACACCGAAACTGACCGGACCCTTAGGATATCTCCTCCACACCGATTCCGATTCCACGGGTCTGTTATTTAGAAAGTTTCAGGATATTGAGGAAGATCATTCGTTTTTTAAGATTCATAATTCAGGGAGACTGGTTTCAAGGTGTATACAATCACTGCTAAGGCAAAGTTAAAAACGCTGGTAAGTTTTGCCTTGTATATTAGCAGACACCGAAACTGACCGCACCCTTAGGATATCTCCCGCCTTAGCGAGAACAGGAAAATATCGCGACCTTGATCGTTAGATTACTTCCCTCTCTTTCTCTGTCTCTCTCTCTTTGTCTCCTGTATTATTTACGCTCTATTATAGCAATAATTAGGAGTAAGTGATGTAAAAGCAAGCGAGACATACGATAGCTAGAAGGGGGGTGGTAAATAGCAGGAGCGGCTATATATATAGGCGCTAGGCTGACGGCGAGAGCGAGGGTGGCTCGGGTGGCTGGCCGATAAGCACTCTGTAGCAAACAGTAGTGACAAGTCAAGTACGTACTTAAGTCAATCGCTTCAATACAATCACCAGTCTTTCAATTCAAACGCAAACACCAATTCTAATACTCTAATTTCTCTAATAACTCCCTTGAATACTCCTCTGACGACAATACTCCTCCGACGACAATAATCCTCCTTTCAATTCAAACGCAAACACCAATTCTAATACAGTCAGTTACGAATTAAGCTTAAATTTTCCGTTTTCCCGTAATCCGTACTTTTTTACGAAGGAGAACACATTTCCCCTCTTATTCCTAGGTTATTTTTACTTTACTAGACAACAACATATGTCCTTCTATCTTAGTTAGTTATAAACGGATACTATATACCCCCTCTTTCTCTCTATAAACCTTTTAGAACGAAAATAGATGTTTTTATTTCTATTTCGATTTTCCTAGGGTCTTGGTATAAGGACGGAATATTAAGGATAAAAGGGTAAGAGAATTGATTTTTTACGAGAGACTCCTATTTCCTAGATTATTCTTATACTATAATAGGTCTAGCCCTAAAAGTTAGATGGGGAAGATAAATTAACATAGTGCTTCTTTCTAGCTAGGTTACGTCGCTTTTAGAGCACTTTTCAATTTTACACTCTAGGGAAAAAGAGGACAAATTTAGTACGAAAAAAAAGCACAGATTACGGAAAAACGAAATTTTTCAAGCTTAATTCGCAACTGACTGTACTCGAATTTCTCTAATAACTCCCTTGAATACTCCTCCGACGACACCGTTGATATAGTATGGGGATACTGTGTAAAGTCAGCGTTGGTACTACTGCCAGAGCCCAGCAGATAGCGTGGAAAGTCAGCTGAAAGAATATCGCAAATCAACGCAATCGCGAATCAACGCAACGACAATGTTTTCTCCTCTGCCTCCAAGCTACACGAAACGAATGATATCATTGACAAGAGTTCAATCATACCAGTCGAATCAACGATAGCTCGGGTGTATTGCTAGGACTTCGTGCAAAAGTGATCCTGCTGCAGCCCAAGAAGGGATTTCAAGATATCCTATGAAGCTCTGGTCACAACGCTTGCTGGTTGGAGGTCAAAGGGGGTCTTTATTACGATAAAGACCCATTCAAGAAAGTTTGAGGTAAAACAGTCTGCGAAACCACCTGGACGACATGGAATCATGGGGGCAAGGAACCTTCTTCCTGATACAGGGCTCATTGACCTCACTGTCGTCTGAGATTGTTTGCAAAATGATGGAGAATCGCAGCTCGTAAACCCCAGCAGCAATCAAGCACGCAGCCGCGGCCGCAAAAGAATCCTCGCCAAATGAGATTTGTTGCTTACAATATCGTACTGGCCGACACAGACCTCATGAACAATACACCCCCTTTCTTGGAGCGCTAGTAGTCCTATCATCCGTCAGAACTGGTTCAGGTTCAGCAAGTCAGCACATGGTCGCACTTACATCGTCATCCTCGTTGGGCCACATTATAGGATCAGGATCAGGCTCGCTGCGAGAGATCTTCTGAAATAATTAGCCATCATGTTCTTGGATTGGTTATATGAGTCTCCAGCAACCCTCCAAGTATAGGCACAAAGCACCACCATGTTACTTCGTTTCCCTGAAAGGCTTAAAGGAGACAAAATGGGGAAACGTACCAAGGTATAGGTTGAAACAGACATGATTTTGGATATGAGGTGGGTAGTCCTGATATGTTGGAGGCAGACGTCGACAACTTCTGGGCAGGTGAGGTTGAGCGCGGTGGTCGGAGGGAACTGCGATTGTTTATATAAAGTAAAGTGTCTGCCTCTATCCAAATATCTCTTTTTGTACACGGGGTAAGAAGGGGCCTGAGATAGGGGCCTGGGATAGATGAGTCGACAAAGGGGTTGTGAACATAATGATGGCTGAGTATAGCAGTCATGCGGACAACTTGGCACAAAATGATAGGCAGAGAGCCACGTAACGTGGCTTCTGGATATATTAAGGACCAGTAGCCAGCACTTAGATACACAAGACGAATATGATATAACCAGATTTATTATTATATTTGTCCACGGCTGATTGCGCCCCCCACTGGCTTCCAACAGAGATAGCATATCGGGATTCGTTAATCGACGCTGTGTTTTTCCCAGATCCAGTAAGATGCCTACACAGGTGCCCTTCAACACGCAATCAATGCGATAATGTTCTTTGATAATTAATAAGTTATTCTTGCTTCCCCGATCCCACTTTTATTGAAGCCAAATAATATGAAACGACTTTCCTCAAATAAGATTATGCTGTACTTAATTGGAGGCATCAATATTTTTGCTGTGTTAATTATTTTGTGGGGGAGCGGATTGAGCGTCGGGGACACGGAGTAAACCCTGAGGGGAAAGACTTTCGTGTAACATCGGAGAACTGCAGATCTGACGCTGAACCAATACACCGACGTGCTTTAATGATTCTACGCAAATGATCGGATGGATTCATATTGTGATTGCAGTAGATTCCTTGCTACATGATTCCATATGACATAGGCGACCCTGGTGGTGAGGAGGGAGGCTCACGTGACCCTCGCACGGATATAGCTTGACTTTGCGACCCACCCTCTTTGAGTGAAGGATACGAATGCAATAGCACGAGTTTGCACATGTATTACTTACTTCGACAGTCAAATTGACACTTCTACCTTGAGAACCGGCTTCGAGGTTTTGTTGATTTCCTCGTATACGACTTCCGCTAAAATACTAGCGAGCGTTCCTCAAGGCGCGGGAAGTGATTTTTAGCAAACCTATTAGTTTCTTTCTTTAGTATTACACAGAAATTCCTAAGTTGATAGAATTTTCTAGAGAACTAGAAAATCTCTTAAATTTATAAGATACGTCGTTCAAAAACAAGTCCTGGCCGTAAAGTCTTCCAAGGTTGCAGCATAGTAAAAAGCCGAGTTCAACTCAGGGGCTCGCCAAATTCTCGCCTGTACCTTGGCGGTACAAATATATTTAAGAAGATAGAAAACCTATCGCGTGGAACATAGGGGATGCTGTACGTCTTACTCAAGTTTTAGCTCTTGCAGGCATTTCACACACATGTACAGTACTTGTGCTTCACAGAGCTGTATTCTACCTCCTACCATTTATGGAAATCCCAGGAGCTCTGAAGACATCGAGGAGGAAACCATTTGCCGAGGTCGAGTACAGACATTCTTGCAATAATAGGACTTCGACAAAACTACACCGTCAATGAGTATCAATCGTCAGAGCGTCGCTCAAAATGCAGGTTCTCTTATCTTCCTGCAAGGCTTGAGAGCTGTCTTCGTTAGTTATTACCTCCCGAACAGCAAAAAGGGAAAACAAAACTCCATTTCTTGCGCTAAGATCGGACCAAATTCCGCTCGGTCATCGACGGTGGAGTATCGCCATGTGAGAGAATGGATTCTGGAATATCTTCCGTCCGACAAGGTACAATCTTCAAAGAAGCATGGTCTCCGGGAAGACCGCAACTTTATTGACTCCAAGGAAATACCTACTCTTCTAGAATACCCAGCCACTAAAAGGTTGATCGACACGGAAAGTGTGTGGATCCTGCAGCCCAACGAGGGTGAGGGCTTCTTCGAAGTCAATCTATATCAACACCGAAATGTCCACCATCGGTTCATGACTTGTTGTTCCGATAATAGAAGTCGGACTTGTTTCGAAAAATGGATGTCTAAAAGGCAAATATGGCGGGCTCAAAATAAGCCTTATTGAGCATTTTTTTCTCCCACCTCTTTACGCGAGCATTTCACATGACCCAAATACTCCCCCGAAGGCTGCCGCTTCTATCGTTGCCACCCGTCAGTGTGGACGTGGGAACGGGAAGTTCCATGATCTAGGACAACTTTCTACACTCCAAGATATCAGCGCTAGACTCCACCAGCTCCATAGTGTCTTTAGGATTTGGTCGTATCAGTGCCTGTGAACGAAGTTTGCCCCTCGTTTTTTGGGTTTAGCCGCTGGGAACTTCGATGTACGACCCCACGTGATATCAAAGGATGTTATTTTGCAGCTCGCCTCAGATTCACCATCGAGGGGCGTTCAGGTAAAGCAATATTGTTCAGGCGCGTATGTTTGAACGAGCAGTGTGCTCTTAATTGAACACACGAGTCCTGTGGGGGTGCTGAAGCCACTCATTAAAAGCAGAGTCGATGGCTTTAGGTATACACGACGGAATCTTTTTCTGACTGGCATGAAGCCACTAAGCGACGAAAATTGGTTAAGAGACAGAACGGTGGAGGGAGTGCAGAAGCACAATGAAAAATAAGGCTTGAATGACTCTCTCCAGTTCTCTAATGGTCATGGAAATCTTAGATGGCGACAAGATTTCCCTAAATCCTACTTCTGACAACGCTCCCCGCACCTTCCTGATACAAAGGCCCATCTTAGACCACCATAAAATCCACGCTGTACCATGCCAGCCGAATATACAAAGAGTGTTCCTCCAGGCTCAATTTGAACCCATAATAAGAAAATTCCTCCCCAACATAAAAAGCGAAAACAAAACGCCAACTCCACGCAATTGCCGATCTAATGATATACCCCCGAAGCAAGCTATGTAACATGGCTGCTGTAGAACTCGTCTCCCCTACCCACCTCCCCACGTGACACCCCCTCGCCTAACCCACCAGCCCCACAATTCCAAAATCCCATCAATAACCTCAAATAAGAAGTCCACTATCACAAAACCTGATACTATACGCCTGGTCAGGTCAGCACGAGTGTAATGTGATTATTTGCCATATGCGACAAGCACACGAGCTGTTTCCTCAATCGAAAAAAAATCTATCCGCCTGATTTTCTCTAGCCCCAGAAGCGCCCTAGAGTTTTGCCATTTTGATTTTTGATCTTTTTATTTTTTTGTATTATAATCTTTTTAGTGGACATGTTGTAGCGCTGAGTTGTGGTGGGGAGATGGAAGTAGTGAATGTGATGGTAATAGCTCCCAACGACAAACACGAAAATTCCGAGAAGCGTTGCCTGTCAATAAAAATCGCGACAAGCTCGAAAATACAACGGGAAATCACGAGGTTAGCTAGCTTGAAGGAAACAATCAGCGCAAGCGAAGACTTCGCCTATGCATCCATCGCCGGACGAAATAGCTCCCAATTGATATCGATTTCCCATAATAACAACGGAAAGGGGGGAAATATTCATTCCCTGGACCAACATCGGCCCCCGTTCCGCTCGACGGTGTCTGGAAAGGCTATGTCATGTGAGTCTGGAATAGCTTCCGTCCGACATGGAACTATCGCCAGAGAAACATGGCTTCCGGGAGGGCCGCAACTGTATCTTGACTCGACGGAAAGACCTCGTATCTTGGTATATCCAGTCACAATCATGTTAATCAACCCGGGACACCTACGAATCCTGCAGCCCAACTAGCACGAAGGTTCTTCAATGCCAGTCTTCAGCAGCAACGGAGTCCACGCCATACAACTAAACAGAGCGTTACTCCTCCGACGACAGTAGGACCTATCCCGGAAAACATCTTTCTAGGAGTTCAGGGTAGGTTCGAACATTATCTTTCAAGTAAGCTTACCTCTCTATAAGTTTGTTCTACACTGTCCATCTCCTTCCGGAATTGTGCCGCCTCTTTCTATTGATGTCAGTCAGTGTGGGCCCAGCAACGGGAAGTTCCAAGTCATGAGAAGATGCCAAACTCACTAGGTGGTTGTGCAACTGAGGAAAGGTATAGTCGATTCCTCAGTTGTAGATCTTGGTCTGAATGGTATGGCGTGGCGAAGCAGCAACTCTGAGAACTATAAAAGGGGTGGTGTGGCCGAGAGAGCGATGTGGGCGATAAATAAAGAGCCAGTAATGACTCTCCCAGGCTTCCAATAACCGCAAGACATTTCCGTGACGACAAAAGGCCTCCAAATACTACAGCAGACAACATCCAGTATTCTCGGCCTCTTTATGTTGGATCTTCCCGTGGAATCAATATTAGTCTTCACCTAGCTAGGTTGAATCTTCGTGGCTGAGAACTTTCATGTTGATGTAAGCAGCGAAAGAAGATTGGTGGCCATCACGTAAGGTTGACCGAATAGCCTGGCTTGAAAAGCCTAGGAACAGGTGCATTGGGGACAGAGAATCATTTTCTATTATGCTAGTCTGTAGATGTTTGGGCTTTCATGCTGTGCACTTTCGTTTTCGCTTCTAATTGTGGTGGTATTTCGGTAAGAGATGACAGTATACGCTGTTGTCTGCAGCTCATTGATCTTTAGTGCCTTATTTTCAGGCGTCACTTGGAGTAAAACACATTATGGACGCAGGTTTATTTAATTTGGCACCGAAAACTACACCGATCTGTCAGATATGTAGCCATCTTCTGGTCTTTGTATTGACGAACATTGTGGCTGAATGGCAAGATCCTAGATGCCTTTCTTCGCAGAGGCAACGAGGCAGCGAGGCAGTTCCGTGGTATGGACATGTTTAAGGCGAACGAATAAATGATTCATTGAGTCTGGAATTCTTCACGTTATAAGGGGCCAAATAAGTACTGCGCAAAATGATCACTGGGAAACGCTGAGATCAGACTTCTAGTTCGCCTTGCGAAGTGTCTTGTGTCAGCCTAGAGAAGGCTTATGTTGTGGCGTACCGCATGTTATAGAAAGTATACATCGTCTTATCGAACACTCCAACAGATTAGCTCTAGCCAGCTCGGTGATGTGATAGAGCCTAGGGTGGCCCGGGGGGGGCGGGGCGGGTAACCTCCCTGTTTTCGAGTGAGTCAGTCAGGACTCAGGACTTTATTCCCAACATCTCGAATGTAGGCCGAGATTTTATGGCTTGTCTCTTCAGCCCATTACACTAGTCCAATTATATGACTCATGAATGCTGCAAAATTGGCTTGATCACATTTGTGTATTGATAGTTATCGAAAAGGGGTATGCGTGGAGTGAGACGACCCTGGAACGAAGAAAGGCAAATAAAGCCAACAGGTACCGTATTTCTTCATCGAGACTAATCCCTGCTGAAGAGCCTTTTCGGATATCCAACACTGCCACTAATCATATTTGCTGTTGCAATCGGCATAGAAATCAAGAAGGGAACTCGGTGAACCACTTCAAATCTAGCTCTTACATCCAGAGGCATTAGAATATGAGGGTTTTGTCCTGGTCTGGTAAGCATTAGCACTGCCTCTCTTTCCAATACCTGCAATTGACCCCAATAACTATTGTAGGTCAGAAGGCGGGGCCATCCCGACCGAAATTCCTTTTAGGAAAGTTTTGGTCAAAATTGCACATTCTCGCTTAGGAGAATGCGAGTGAGAATGCAAGCATTCTCTCCCTTACATGGTATGGATCAGTGATTTCGCCACCGCTCTTGAAGTTTTTAATAAACTCACCATATGAAATACACTTTCGTGACAGAGGGAGGTCGCCAAAGTAATAAGGTTATCAGACTGTGTCGTGGTGGCGTAGGTGCCATGACATCGCTCATACTACTGACGTGCTCATCTCCCCTCAAAACACCAAGAGCGCCGTTCGCCATTCGATCCGACTTACGAGCTCCTACCTCTTGTTCCCTGGCTCGTGTATTCGTTCTCGTTTGAAAATACCACCCAATCAAATGACACTTTCCTTATTTCTTCCTTTCCCCATTGTTTGTGGTCATCACGTGTCAATCCATGCTTAAGGTTGTAAGACCTCGCTAAATTAAAAGGCGTAGCCGCGTAGGCGCAGATGATACACATGCCCAGTTATGCCAGGAAGCTTGGAATTCTTGTGCATAGAAACGAATTTACACAAACGTCAGCCGGAAGATCCTTAGAGATCCCTTTCAAATGAGGGATTGCCGAAAAAGAGGTGCCCTTAAAAGTGGAATAAGACCGGGTCTCTCAAGGCTCAAGAGTCAAGTTGCTCAACTGCCTCTAGAAGTATATCATGTTATATGGTAAGTCAAATAACCTCGTTTTGCGGGGAAAGTGGTACTAAAGTGTATTATCTCACCCCACTTTACAATCCACGTTTGTACAGGGCCGGTCCCGTCAGTAGCGAGGCTTTGTTGTAAATCTAGTCATTCGAGAGTTGCTATTCTTTGCGCCACTAGCTCTACTGGATTCTTTTGGGTGACGTATCAGTACATTTTATCCTTGAGACCATTGAGTCACAAATCTTAAAAGAAAGAGAATGTCAAGAATGTCAAGAACGTCTAAGCTATTTCTGGTACACGTAAAAAAAGCTTCCCTACTGTTTGGTACCAAGATTTGCGAAACTTTTGATCACGAAGAACACGGCAGTGGCATTACTCGTACGTTCAATTGGTTTAACTTGTTTTTTCTCACTTAATGCTTATCAGTCCCGGTCTTCTTGTATCCTAATTTAGTCTCAAGTCGTCTTCCAAGTGCTCGGGTATTACTTAGCGCCTGGTTTCAGACAAACTCTAAATTGACATGTAGGGCTGCGGCCCACACGGGATGACGGCCAGCGAGCCCCATAAGGATGGAACAAGGTTACGGAGTGGTGCAAAAAGCCGCCAGAAGTCCACTTGCACATTTGTTTTCTGAAGATTTGCATAACTTTATCTTTCACTAATCTTGTTTTATTATGGTCCTGACAAATACTTAAAGGAAGTCCGCCTGAATAATTGCTACTTTGGGGAGACGACCCGGCACACGATGGTTCAGTATACGAGTGGTTCCATCATCAAGTCATTTTTGAAGCACCGAGTACATGATAAAGATATGACCGACTTCTGATATCCGAATTTGACCCAAAATTTCTAGTACAGGTTGTACTCAAGTACTGAAGTAGGGAGATCAGAGGTCAGGCGATCAATTGCAAGTTCACTGCTTCGCTTACCTTTCTTTGGGTGGTGTTGTTTAAGGTACGAAGTACGAAGAACCAATGGCGAACTTTTAATGGTTGGCTGAGCTAAATCTGGAGTAGAGTTCACGCGAGGCGTTCGTCTCCCCAGCTCTTTGACCATCTTGTGGTTGAAGTCCCATAACCGAATGTGGGCCAAGACCAGATGAACCTCCTGTCTTGCAAGGGTGAGCTGTGTGACTGTGTGTGTCGACATGACAAGCACAGCCCCTCCTGCAGACCTCCACCGAAGATCTACCTCCACTCAGTGTTGTATTGATGAGAGATGGAATTCTAATACAGAAGGACGGGTGAGACCTAAAGGTTGATTTCTACGAAGTCTGGTCATGAGAAGTATAACATGAGGTCATGTTCCTGTTTTCAAAGTATTTTACTTTGATATATAGTACTTCACTTAATGTAACTCCCGGAACCGTACCGTAACTAACGTTTGTGGTAGCGAGACCCATATTTTCTATTTGGGTAGTATTCCCCACCACTTGGTACCCACAACTTGGTAAGTTGGAGAGGACTTGGAGGTCGGAAATTAAGATTTTGGCATCCAGGTTCTTAAAACAATATGGCCAGAGCAAGCGTGAGACACGACGATCCCAAGAATCGTTTGCGCTGTACATATACGGCGGCAGTCTTCCGACTTTCGATTCTAACCTTTCCTTTCCTTCATCGCCGATATTGTTTCGTGCTTCCATTCTTTCAGCTTGTCTGCTTTTACTACGTTCTTTTATTCGATCTTTCCCCACCGCCGTTCCTTTAAAACAAATTCGCTTGAGTCCCACTTTTCTCAACCTCACGACCTATTAAAAAATACCCATCATGCGTTTCTTCATCCTCGCTGCCATTGTCTGCTTTTCTAGCATTTCAACCATTACTGGCTCTCTCATCCCATACGAATCTCGCTCTGAACCTATGTTGGTCACTTCATCAGATATTGAAGTAAGAGGCATCGACCCAGATCTTGTAGAAGAAGTTGGAAAACAAGTTGGAAGACATGTAGCTACAGCTATTGTTTCATCTGCTATTGCCGGTGCTATCGGGGGTGGTAACCCAATCATTACTGCGGCAGCAAAACTTGCCGTCAAGGTGGCAATTGGCATTCTCCAGAATATCGCTGACTGGGATGAGGTACTTTAAATCCCCTACGTATTGAGAAAACCAAAGTTTCTAACATTTCTTCCAGGCTCGTCAAAAATTCACACAAGAAGTCACCCTCCAGATGTGGGCTGAGAACCCAAGTCCAGATACCATTGTTGCCACCGTTTGTTACAACAAGGGCTATGATGTCAGCAACACCGACAAGATTGTCGGTCTCATGGATGTCGATTTCAAATTAGGACCTTTAAATACTGAGTATGTCTTCACCTCTCCAAGTATTCCACTTTTCAATGCTAACTTTCCTTAGTTACGACTGCATGTACCTTGAAGGACCAGTGCAATTCTGGACTCGTGCTGAGGGCGGCTACCAAAATCTATGTTACAGAAAGGGGGATTCCTGCTCTTATGATGACAGGACTGGAGATCTTAACTGCGCTGCTTTCGGAGAACCAGCACCAGGAAATGGAGATTAGTTTTGTTTTGTTTTGTTGTATAAGGGTTAACCCTCCGTTGTAGCTGGTCTGATAATGATTTGAGGTGTCAACATATCTTGTTGTGCCATTCCTTTCTTTGTAAATATTAATTAGTAATGATTCCAGGACGCAAAGATAATGACATTATATCAAACGCAAACTTTTCTCATTGCTACAATGAGAAGCCATGTGTGATTTTATTCTCTCTGTTAGTCATTTTGATTAGTACCAAATTTGCGCAATAAGGATAAATTCTTCATTCCCTCGTCAAGAAATATGACCAACTCCTCCAGAGATTATTGAAATATGTCCTTGAAATTAAAGCCTACCAATGCAATAAATCATGAAATGCTGAATTAATTTCATTGCTATCTATGATACAAAGTTTGAATTGTTATAAACCCACTCAATCGGCCTCTAAGAACTCCTATATTAGTGCAACAAGGCGATATACGACATCCCAGCCCTAACACTTAACCAAAAAACCAACATCTCACAGCTTTCCCTCCACCTCCTCCCCACCTTCTCCAACAAGTTCCCCTACCCTCTTCGCAACACCAAAAGAATAAATATAGCCCGCCCCCGCCGCTCCATAAGCATGCACCACACTCCCCTCCCTCTCAACTCTCAAACCGTTTTTCCTACCGGGTCGAAACCCAATAATATCCTGTACATCCCCTAGATCCACATTCTCAAAAGCCCCTTTAGAAAGACGATTAACCCTCGCTAATATATCTGCTTTGAGGGAAACGTCGACATCAGTATCCAACCTCTCAGATTTCACACCCCCAATAATGACACCACCAGATAGCGGCCGAGGGATTATATAGATATATTCTGTGCCTTCCATCATAAACAACTCTTCAACATCCGATTTCACAAACATAGTTTGACCACGGATAGGATAAACAGAACTATCATCTGCGAGATACCTGGCGCCAACACCAGAAGCATTAATCAACACTCTCGCTCCCGTGATAGCCTTTGCCTGATCTATCGAGACGATTTTTCTCCTAACGAAATATACTCCACGTTCCAAAAGTCTTCTTTTCAACCAAGGAAGGAAGGTAAGCGGATTAATCGCTAAAGATGTATATTTCGTCCCAAACATGATTCCAGGAGGTAATTCCGAGACGGGTATAACTCGGAAATCCGGCATCAAAGATCGGTACCATGGATCCTGGTCTACATCTGCGGTGTCAAAGTATTCGGTCATGGGATACATTTTAACACCACATTCGGGCTCGTCTCTAGCGAGCTGTTCATAGAAAGTGAAAGAGTCACTTTGCATCCTCTGTAGCGCGGCATTTCTCGTGGCCTGAGGATGAAACACTGCTCCTGCCCTGTTTTAGTTCATGGATGTCAGAGAGTTAAACAATGGTGCCATTGGTGGGGTGTTGAGGAATGTTGCGAACGAACCATGGACTTGCCCATTCCACACCCAGATCTCCGGGTAAATCTCGCGCAACGATTATGATTTTGTTTTTGTTTTTGTCCGAGAGGATATAGGCACAAGCTAAACCAGTTATTCCTGCACCGATGATCCCGATAGGGATAGGGGATGAGTCTTTCATGGTGACTGACCTGGATGGTGATGTGCTAGAGCGAATGTGAGATCGATCGGAGAATACGAGTACCAGTACTTGTTGGAAAGCGGGGAAGCCTGGATCATGTGAGCGGGTTTAAACAAATTCGATGGATATGGATATGAGTGTTTCTAATAGAGACGATTAATTAATTTGGTGATCAGAATTAACTTCGCGCCACAAAGTCCATGGATTTATTCTGGATTTCTTTACAACAGTCCTCGAGGGCAGGTGGAGTCATATTTATCACGTGAAAATACTAGACTAGGTACCTAGTGGATGTAACAAATATACTCACTCCCCTAGGTTTGAGTTGAAGATATCAAGTGAGTCATTTCTCTAATCATCCTAGACCATGACATAGTTATTCTAAATTTCTAAAAGCGTTCTATGACTTAATCACATATGCGAACAGTGTGAAAAAACCGACACTTGAAACCTTTTCTTGATCCAAGTAGGTTGTGCGATAAACTTACTTAGGACCCTAAGGTTTCTTGCTCGTACCTCGGAAACCCTGAGAGAGAATACGAGTCTGCGGGAGACTTTTATACTGAGAATGGTTAGGACATTCAGTACAATGACTCTGTGCTGAGTAATCACCAGGTCTCATGCATAGGATGTCCCACCAGTATTTCTAACTGTCAATGGGGAGATCTGTACTATAAATATATCAGATACTGTATCTAGGAAGTGCTAAGTCTCATGTCGAGACATTTGATTCCTGATACTTAGGAACGGGAGCTACAAATCAGATACCCGCAGAGTGAAAACCACAGAAGGGGATTCATCTTTCCAGACGGACCGATAACTCATTTTAACTAACAACCAGATCATATAAAATAACTCGAGTAAACAGTACCTAAGTAACCCAAGTAAGTAAAGAATTCAACAAACTTATTTCGTCTCACTACTTAGTAGTAACATAAACCTTTACTTTACATTTCCTTCAAACCTTTAAACCCGTAGAATAGTTTTGAGTAATATAATATACATCACATACTCCCTATTTATAACCTCCATATTCCAATTTCTTCAAGATACTTTAGTTTACTTTACTATATAAACATGCCAGCTATCTAAACCCGCGATTCACTTACATAACCGAGTACAAGGTACCTATATATATACTGTATCAAACCAAACACCACCAAAGATCTACCACCAACTGAACTAACCAACTAACCGACCGACCGCTATAAAACTTCTTTAAATTATTACTAACTCGATCTTCCTAAGTCCCCCTTAAAATAAATCATCTAACAATATACACCCCCCTTAACCCCATGAAAAGAACTGACATCACAAATACAAACTCCGCGGACCAAAGTGGTAAGATTACACAAACCAGATACTCACAGTGACGTGAACCTTTGCTTTGCATTTACAGTTTTTACTTCCAACCCGCAAAGAAACTGTAGACTATTTTAAGTAATAATACATACTCCCAATCCCAACATGCAAATAAAATTCCAATTTCTTCTTCAATCTACTTTACTTTTCTTCACTTCACTATAAAACATACCAACATACCAACCCGTCAACCAAATCAAAACCCCCCATCAAAATCATTAAGTCCAGGAACCTCGACACAGCTGTACAAGGTATATATACCTTAGGTATATCAAGCCAACCACCAAATATCCACCACCCATCAACAAACCAACAAACCAACAAACCAACAAACCAAGCAACCGACCTTTCACAAAACATCTTGGAACTATAACTTACTCCCTCACTTCCCCCCATGTCCAAGTCCCCCCCAGAATCAATCAATCAATCAATCAATCATCTCACAATCCCAATCAAAAACACAGTCTATCCCCAACACAAACTCCGCGGAGCAAAGTAGTAAGTCAAGTCTCACAAAAACTAGATACTCTACAATACAGTACAGTACAATACAGTACCACCCCATCGTCCCCCAACCCCAAAAAAGTTGAAAGCGACCAACCGACCGACCGAACGGAATTAACCCGGAAGGATGGATGGATCGTCCCTACGGGTCCTACAGTCCACAGTACAAGATAGATATATATATAGATAGATGAATGAGATGTAAGTAAGTACCAAAGAGTATCAACCTACCTACCCATCCCATCCCATCCATCCATACCATCCATCCCAACCATCCAACCATAGCCAGCAGGTCAGGACACACACAATCACATGTTAGAAAAAAAAGAGAACCTAGAACATACAGTACAGTAGTCACCTAAAACCAAAACCCAGACAGAAAAAAAAAGCCAGACAAAAATATGCACGTAATAAAGGCTTAATCTCTCCCCCGTCTCCCCGCCACCCTCCCCCCACCTACCTACAAAAACGTAATTCTTGGTGCTTACGATACCACACACACCAACCAGCAAGCAAGGAAGGAAGCAAGGAAGTAAGCAAGCAAGAAATCTATATTACGACAGATAGAAGCGAAAGGTCTAATTTACGGAGTGTTCGTACATAAATACACACAAAAAAAAGAGAGAGAGAGAGGGATATCGATATCTACTCCATACAGGACAATTTTTTGTTTCATGAATAATTTAATCTAATCTAATCTGATTTGTTTTGATTTGATATCCCCCCCTTTCCTCGTATTAATCTCGGTCGTGAGAGGAACATGCGGTCTTAATTCCATGGCGTAGGTCGTAGAGTAAAAAGAGAGACGAGATGATGGATAATTTCCCCTCCCCCTCGGTTGTGAGGATGTGATGGTCTCATGCAGGGAAGATGAATGGCGGAGGTAAACAGGCAGAAAGAAAGAGAGGAAATCTCATACTTTTGTCATACGTGATGCGGATAGATGAGGAGGGGCGTACATATCTATCTCCATTACACACAAAAGAATTTGTGTGGTTGTACTGTACTCCATGATACCATCGACTCGAGATCAAAACCTGGACGCAGGTAGTCATCGGGAAGCAGCAACCAGGTATTCTGATATTTGGAGATAACGTCAAGTTCAGATGTGTTCATCGGACCGGATAGCTGGTGGGGTTTTTCATGCAGTGATTACATTTTCCATGTCGCCTGTGCAGTGATTCCGTTTTTTTGGGGAAAGGGTTTCAGGATATGTTGAACGTCGGTGGTATTTTGTCTGTGTTCTGCTCTTTCCTGCATAATGCTGTCAGACTCTGTGTCGTGAAAAACCAGCACGGCTCAAGGTCAGGCACTAACGGGTGTACCACTTGTGTATTTCTCTGTGGTAGTGACCGTTCGAATCGTGTCGCTCTCCCTCGAAGATATACAGATACATGAAAAAAAATGACGATATACGTCACCGTATCTCGAATTGGCGATCTGATGGAAGGCCTATTTGGTATCCTATACATGGAGATCCCGTCGGTGTTGTCTTCTAAGAAGAGCGGATGCGGATATTTCGCAAAAGGTAGCCCGTTTCCGGTACTAGGCACTACAACATCACATATCGTGCATGATGACGAATAAAAGAGTGTCGAATAATTCCAAACCACGTCTCATTCCGCTTTTACGACCTCCATCCACCAACACGACCTTCATCCCACCTCTCCTTCCGTTCCCGACGAGAGTAGTAGGTTTTCTTTGCGTCTCGATACCTCCTAGACCACTCAACAACTTCCTTCTCGGTTGCTGTATCGCCATCGCCTTCCAGGAAACTTTCTTCGAGAGCACGACATACCATTTCTTGCTCCTGTATTCCCTGGCTAAGCATCTGATGAAGAGATCGTTGTCCGAACTTCGCCAAGGCTCGATCCATTTCAGATTGCTTCTGCTTCCATTGCCGTTCCAAAGCATGAGTTGAGAGTAACTGTGCTTGAGTGGATAATCTCAAGTGGGTAAGACGTGCTTCCAGTTCGTTTAGATGCGAAGCAAGAGCAATATTCTCATCCAAAGCGGCCTGCAGGGGTTCCTGAGCAGATGCAATGGAAGGATGAGCAGTTGAAGATGAATGCGCTAGAGCGGCCAGAAGACCGGGATTTGCCAAGACATCAGCGATATCTTGCTTTCTAGAAAATAGTAAAGTTAGTTCAGAGGCGGTCAGGTGAGGCAAATTCACAAACGTTTTGTCTTCCAACATCTTGGGAAGCCATGATTCCCCGGGATCTTGTATTTGTGATTCTGCTCGTGATGGATTGGACCATGCCTGTTGTAGCGATTGAGGATCTGCTGGCCCGGATCTCTGACTACCGAGAGTATCTGGTTGTGGCGGTGGAGGAGGCAAGGGTTGTGTCCCAGCAGGTGTACTACGTCTACTAACCTCTTGACTGCTTGGTTTTGGTGGAGGTGCAGGTGGAGTATTGGGGTCAAAGGTTTGCGAGTTTCGATGTGGTTGGTAGGGCGGAAAAGCCGGGGAAGAGGACATAATGTGCGGGGTGAGTGAGGGGTGGTGATACAAAATGAGGAGGTGAAGAAGACTAAAGTCAACGAGGAGAGACGTTGGAGGTTGATCGACAGGTTCTTGTTCAACTCCAACTTTTGATAAGCTAGAGACTTGGTGGATGTGGTTGCTGAAGAAGGAGGGGCTGTGGGCGGTCGGTAAGAGCCGTCAAAGTAAGCACAAGGATTCGAAGCGCCAGTGATAAGTCAAGTAGGTAGTGTTTAGGCCAAGACCAATGGAAGAGGACTGGTTACTTTGTGAAGTTTGGTATCTTAAAGATGTGAGAGGTCGCTTGGATGTGTTCACCCTGATAGCGACATCAGCTGAATCATCACCATATACTGCACGTGACCATTGCCGAGAGATACCGCTCCTAGGCCCCGCTCCTGTATTTGCTTGGCTGTCGCTCTTCTAAACGTGTCTTGGCGTACTTGGCAAGTAAAATAGAAGCTCAATCGAATTCTTTGCCGTCCTTCTAGAAAGAAACAACAGTCAACGGCAACGCCGAATTCGCTCTGAATACGATGAAGTCGAATACAAACAGATTTGGAAAGTTCAAAACTAGCATCACCGAATGACTCAAGATTGGCGGATTTTGATCAAGGCTCGATTCAGTTTCTAGCGCACCAATCGGGCTTTATATATCAGATATCTCACATCCCATCTTGTGCGACTCCAACCAACCTTCACGGAACACTATGGTGCGGTCCGCTGTCTGCAGCATCAGCGGGCGGTCAATATCCTCCGAATACACGCTAGAGATTGCAAGAGTTTATTTAGTAAACGATCACGATTACGATTGTTTGTCGTTGACTCAGACAACCTGCCTTACTGAGGTCTACAACTTTTCTTAAAGGCTAAAACACCTACCTTTCAATTATTCTTCCAGAATACTGCAGCTATAATGATTGGAACACTAACAGGGGGGTTAGATATCGTATTGACCCTTGAGACAAGAGTCACGAAGTTCTGCAACCCTGGTAACAAACCCGTTCACCGGAGCCTCAAGCACCTCGCCTCGACTCGTCTTTCTTTTTGGCGTTACTTCTCCTCTGCATCAAATCACTGATGCGGTCGACAGCATCGATGCGTGTGAGATGGGAGAATTAGGATTCCTGGGCCTTTTGGTCCACAACTCAAGCTTTCTTCCTCCCACGCGTGAGAGAATGGCCGAGAAGAGCCCGCATCTGCAATCATTCTCAATTCTCTCCCTTTCAGACAGCTCTCTTGCAGATCACCACTCGCCAAAGTTGGGCAACTAACTGGGTTGGATCCTTTCACTTATCATCCGAGTTATGTTGATCCTTTACGGCACTTGTTCCTGTTGCCAGAAAGTTCTGACGCAACACCAATTCAAGCTTGTTTCCAGGTTAGGTGACCCGCCTGTCGTTTATGATGGAGACAGTAAAAATGGGGTTGAGATTGGGGTATGGAGAAGTGGGAAGGGACTCGGGAGAGCTGTGTGCGGGAAGTGTCCCCCCTCTCCGCCCCCCCTTCCGTGCACTCTGTTGCTGCTCATCTGACATCCAACGAGAACAAGCAAATCTACAGAAACAGGCACAGACAGGTACAAACACACCTACCGAGCAACATAGATATGAGAGCGCGGGTGCATCACACCATATTAATATAAGCTTGCCGAAAGGTGGTGTGTGAAGTGCCTGGTCTGGCATTTGTAACAAGCCCTTTCCGCGGGATGAGAGATTGATATGTTCCTCCAAACGGACCTGTCATAGTTAACAAAAACTATTCCTCAACTAATAGGCAGCAAGTGCTTCCGAAGGTGGTTTAGGGGTTTAGGGGTTTAGGCCTCTCTCAACAAGCGCTCTGATTCCACCAACAACTCAACCACGTTGCCGCGATAGCATCAAGCTTGAGTAAACATGACTCCATTTACGGAGTATGCGAGGATTTTTAGTTCGTGAACCTGCATGCGGCACTTCGACGGCGAAACCTATTATTGACAGACCTGCAAGCGCAGGAACTCAAAATAGCTTCTGCTCGACTCTCATCAGACGAAGTGGTGATATTGGAGTCGTAGTGCAGTGGTTCCAAACCTGGAATTTCGGCCTCATTATTGCTGCTGGGCAGTTGCTATAGATCCACTTGGCACTGGGAGAGGTCAACGCCCTATTTATCCAGCTCCCGAATGTGCCCTCCCAGATGAAAGCTATTTTTCCGGCTGCTCCTCAAGATTGGGGACCCCTCTTTTTTTTTTCTCAGAGAAACCGGTACGCCTCTACATGTAAGATACAGTGCAATGTATGCTGTTGAACCATTATCAAACCAGCAAGTGCTGATGAGTGGTTGCGGTGATGAGGAAGTTCCAGGTAAAAGTTTTCTCGAGGAAAAGGGCCGCCAGTGTGGTGGTGTGTTTGTATTTGGACGAGTTTTGGTTGCCCTCGGCGAGTTGCAAGCGCACTTCGGGCCGTATAGATAATGGTAATCAGAGAGCTGCGCAGGTTATTGATTTGCCACCCACATGAGTTGAGCCAGTTGAGCCAGTCCGACCATTTCGCCAAAAGATTAACTCCAAAGATTGGGAGAGAAGAAACAAGGTGTCAAGGTGTCAAGGTGTCAAGGACGGGAAAAGACTCTTTCTATTGGACTGCGTAGGCGACTTGCTGATTGCGGTGAAAATCCATCTTAATCCATCTTCTGTCAGCGATAAGAGAATAGCGTGCTCCGCAGGGCGCTGGATGGTGGACGTGGAAAGCGGCACTAGACTCACTCGTGACTCTTAAGCTTTATTGGCCATATATCTTTATTTAAAGTATGCTTGAGTATACTTGACCAAGCTTTGGGAAGAGTTGTTAATTATCGTTAATTGATATTGAACAACCTATTCCAGCTGGTGTCTCTTGTATGTACGGGATTACTTGATGACTTATTTCCGGTATTTTGACCGGATTTCAACATCGGCAACTGGCCACGCCCTCTCACTACAAGACCACTTTCCAACCAAGTCCGTACGAGGACTGGTGGGTTGGTTGGTGGACTGTGGACTGGTGGACTCGTATACTCCGTACTCTCTGTGAGTAGTTGTAGTCTGTGTGATTGAGATATTCAGTGCTGCTTTGTGCCGGGTCGAGGACTCGAGGTGGACATACAAGAGTCGTTCACGTTCGGCTGCATTTTGGGGTTGCAACGCTACGGCTCGACGGTCAAAAAACAGAAGGCTTTCCCCACAACGAGAATAAGGCCGAGAACCCAATCAGCAGCGGGTCCACGGCATCACCACGGTCCCCACTATGAACAAGGAGACCGAGAAGCGCCAGAAGCACCGACAGTGAGCCCTGATGCCCTGGGCCCAACACACCCAACTCACCCCAACTGGTGCTGTCTCAAGCATTTCACTAGCGACCGACGCTACGCTGCCACTACCTACCACCATCACCACTACAGCACACCACATCCGTCGACAGACGCACTCTTTTCCTCCCTCAACCACCATTCAAATCGCCTCCTCTAAACGATCCGGATAGCTTCATTCGACCACGATAGCTACATATACTTAGAGACACCATCTTCCGTCACCATCGAGACTCCCCGAAAGCGATTGTCCATTTTCCCCCAACCGCCCCATCCTAATCCGATCGTCCCCTGGGCTATCACAATCTTGAACACAGCCCAATATCTAGAGTCACCAAGTCACGCTCTTTTACCTCCCACTTGCACTTGCACACCCTCACTTCCGCTTCAATCTCATACCCAAAGACATCTTCACTTGGGCTGGCTTCCGGTGCCCTCGAACCCCCCACAACCAATCCCCCCTCCCCCCCTCACTCCTCCTGGGTTCCCTCGAGGGCCACCATACCATGTATACGTGAGCATTGATTGTACGATCACGACATTCACATCGATTTCTCCCGGCGCAAATTAAACGGCCTTCCAGCACTGGGAGTGTGTCCGTCCCTCGACCTTGATATGCTGGATGATCCTCGACCTTCTAGCAGTCTGCGACCGAATGGCATAAGGGCCAAGTGCAGAACACCATGGATCCTTTACACATTACTGAATTCGCCTCGGAGCGATACTTCAGCAAGTTAAAACAGTTGAATGAGCCAGCCGATGGTTCCTCATCCTCTGTACCCGCAACTCCAGAAATACCCCCCGAGTTAGCACAACAACCCACCTTTACCCTCCCTCTAGGGAGACAACGAAGTGTCGACAATGAACATGCTACCCTCGTCCTCCGACCGAGTGAGCAGAAGAAAAGATCTCTGGGACATGATCTCACAGGATTAAGAACGTCGAGGCGTCCAAGTTTCACTGGTGGTTTTGGAGCATTGCGATCAAGGGTTACGGTCACTCACAAACCAACAACCATTACCGAACACCACGATGAAATTCGGGCGCAAGATCCCAATGCCACAATCAGGTATTTATATATCAACTAACGTAAGCGAGAACTTACTGACCATATAACAGCATTACTTTAAGCGACCTCTTTCTGTCTCTACCTAATGAACTACAAGCCCAGATCATTGCACCCCTCCCTATACATACCATTCTCGACATACGTTTGGTGTCCAAGAATTTCCATACCTTGATCACCCTCAATGAATCTTCAATTGCGCGATATCACATTTCTAACACGCTTCCTCGGTACACACTACGCTTGTATCCAGTACCTGAACCACAATTTATTAACCTCCATTACCTGTGTGGTATATGGCATCGGCTACACGTAGCATCGAAACTCTCCACCATGATTTCAACGCAAGCGAGAAAAGAAATCTTTCTCAAAAATACCGAAGCTCAACGCGTAGAGTTTGAGCCAATGTATCGACGGATGTGCCAAAGATTACTGCCTCTGGTCTTTACCCTTTTTCACTTCTTTGAGAAGTATCGAGAGCTTCATACAAATTACCTGAGCCAGGGTGGTATCCCATTACGGAAGCTTCCCTACACTTCAAATCCCATTGAGAGTCAAGTGATGTCCATGTATGATGACCAAACATTGCTTCATGTACATCAAGTATTTCCTTTGGTTATATCATCCTTCTCACGACGACTGCGCCCACCTTCATATGTCGGAACGCTTGAAAAGACGCTGAAGGGTTATCTCAAGGACCGACCAGCGGATGAAGTTTACTCATCGATAATTTCTATTGGAGGGCTACGGCAAGCTCAGCGATTTTGGGAAACCAAAGGATATAATACACGACGAGAAGCTGTGGATATTTGGTATGGGTTTGTCACCAAACTTCCTGTTGATGTATCCGCACCAGCACCCAAACCAACAAAAATATCTCGACTAGCAACATTCGGGAGAAAAAAGTCTGTACCGGTCGTTGAAAAGTCGGGAGGTGATAGAGTAAGTGGCCACGATTCAGAAGGTTGCAAGGAATGGTTTTGCGTGAAGCCATCTTGTCTATCCGCTCGAAAACGACACTCAACCGACAACCTAGTATATCACAGCAGTCTCTCAAACGGGCCACCAATGAGCCCGCTCACTCGAAAGCAACTCGCTCAATTCGTCCCCGATCAACCACACCTCAAAGACATATGGATGCTCACAGCCGAGGCCTTAATCTTGCAGCGACAGATCGTTTCACGGCCTCAGGATATCAAACGAAATACCCAGGTTCTACTGGATCTCATTCGGGATTACGGGAATGATGGAGTGGAGGACTTTACGCCTTCGCCTCCGAGGGAAGTTAATAGGGATGAACAGGAAGGGATGGGGGGTTCGGGGGGAGTTTCCGATTGAATACTGAACTGAATAGCGTTTTTTTTCCATGGGCAGCATGCAGCATTTTATACCGGCGTTATCTTTTTTGCTTTTTTTTATGAGCGGGGATGGAATTTGAATTTTTCTCTTCTCCATGGGGATTGAAACATCTTTTTTATTTTATTTTTTTATACCAAGAAGAAATCTTGGGGATACACAAAGGGGGCGTTTTTTTTCTTTTTCTGGGTGTTTCTTTTTTTTGGGGAAACACAAATGCATTTTCCCACCGGCCCTTTCTTTCTTTTTTTCGCATATTTTATAGATCATCTCTTTTTCATTTTTCTATTTATTATTTTTTACGGATGAAGATGGAGTTTTATATGGACTGGATGATAGGGGGGGTTGGGATGGGTAGCATTTTTATTTGATATTTGATATTGTTTTTTAGTGGTTTTTGGATAGGGAGGACTGGGTGGATGGAATGGAACGAAACCAGTCGCGAAGGGTCGATATCTATTGGATCTTGATGGTGTGTTGGGGATGGGGGAAGAGGGAGAGAGGGGAGAAAGGGAGAGAGATTTTTTTTGAGGTTGAAAATATATATTTATATTTTTTTTCTTCTTCATTTTTTGATTCATTTTTGAGTGGAGTGTTCATTCGTGCATATAAACTACCACCTATAACCTATAACCTATAACCCAGAACCCAGAACCTATACATAATACTGCACGCACTTATTGATTTGTCTGTCTGTTCTGTTCAGACTGTTCTGTTCTGTTCAGACTGTTCTGTTCTGTTCTGTGTTGCCGGACGGACCAAAATATCCGGATTTATATTATGAAACTTGTGATGGATCGATCAGCGATACCTGGGGATTTTTTTTTTGTTTTTGAGGCTGTCAAGCTGAGTCACTTTTTCAGGGCGTGGTTTTGGTTTTGGTTTTGGAGAGAGAGTGAGTGAGTGAACTGTCTTAGGGATGGGTGTGTTTTGATTGATAGACACTGACTGACACTGACACGACACCTCCACCTCCACTGAAACTTCCACTTCCACATTCCAGTGACACGTGTTTCGTGTTTTCCTCGTGAGGATGACGTCCACGGTTCTTGCATCTAGGTTTTAGGGAAAAGGGAAAAGGGAATGTATCTAAGGGTAAGGGTAAAAAGGAGGGGATTTTGGGAGGTTTTGGAAGATTTTGGGAGGGTGGGTAGGTGAATAGGTGGTTTGAATGGGGATTGTAGTGTATAGGGATTGGAGGGTATGGGGATTAAGTGGTGAGGATTAAGTGAGGACTTCGACGGTTTTTTTTATACTATATATTACATATTACTATGTATTACTATGTAAACTTACATGTAGTAGTAGATGGAACCAGGGCATCAAGAAATAGTAACTACCTAGGTAATAGCCGCAAACTAATAGCCACAAACAAACAGTGAGTTTAATCCCAGCCTCCATCCAGTCTCCATCTAGGGTTAGTTTCTTTGTGGAAATGAGTGTAGGGTACTCGGTAGGTACAGTATCGATTGAGGGGGGGGGGGAAAGGGAGGGACTTTTGTGAGCGATGAGATGAGCGATGAGCGCTGTTGTGATATAAGATCTGGAGTGATCTGGAGACTGGGTGGATTTTGTTGGATTTTGTTGGGAATTGGAAGGGGATAGATAGGAGGATAGATAGGAGGATAGGAGGGTAGAAGTGTAGAAGTGTAGAAGTGTGAGAATAACAGCTTTACCGTATACCGTCCACAGACCTCACAGTTCAAATTTCAATCATGGATCATGGATTTATAAATCCTTAACCCACAGCTCAACTCACTGCTTTTCTTTTCTTTTCTTCCATTATACCATTCCATTACACGCTCCCTACATATTACCCTATATATCACCCTGTACCTCCCATCCATCCATCTCATCCATCTCACCCAACTCTCTCTTAACAAACTTTCAAAATAATCACATTCTCCCTTCCGTCATTCTTTCCTTCCTTCATATTATCTATCGTATATCCACTGTCTGACATACATACAGTATTCCTAACTTCTCTATCTATCTGCCTTCTGTGTTTGTTTATCTCCACAGAACCCAGAATCCGGAATCCGGAATCCAGATCACCCAGTCTGCAAGATATTTGGTTTTTTGAGGGGATTTTGGGGATCTTTTGAGGGAAGGGTTGTGCGTATGGTATGGAATATAGATGGGGATGTGGATGTGGATGTGGATGTTAGTACTGGGGGAAATGGGAAGGGGAAACGGGGAAGATGGGAACTGGATTGTGTTTTGGGGAATTGGGGAATTGACAAATTGATAATTTAATAAGAGTGCTTAGAGGTGAGAGGTGGAAGAATGGATGGTGGGAAGTTGGGTGTTGGAACAACGATGAGTGTTTTACTTTGGGGTTGGTATATACAGTACTATAGTAGTGAAATGGGGAATTTTATTATAATTGAGTTTAGTTTAGCTAGCTTATTCTCATTCTCTTTATAGAACATAGATAGATCAGGTGGCTATTAGTTACCCACCCACTACCTTGTTTCAGAATTACGTTTCTAGATCCAGTATTCTAAGGTTTATTACCATCTAAAATATATCTCATCTTATATGAACAAAAGCAGGGATCACAATCTCCATACATCCAGAATCCGGACCAATAAAATATTATTCCTTACATTCCTTACTTCGAAATGCCTATAAAAACATACAAAAACCCAACATAAATACAAATTACATCTTAATTCTCTCCTCTTCTAATCGATCTTAATACCGCACTTTCTTCATCCGAGAGTACTTGTACAACTCACTATAAATATAGACTAGAAACCCCCTTGGAATAAGCAAAGAGAGTTATGCAAACCAACTCTTAGGATAACGGAGTCCCAGCCCCAGAAGTCTTTCTTAATAATTAACAATAATAATTTAGGACAAGTTGGTGGACAACCGAATATTATGATTTGTTGAGTTTAATTGTTTAAGCGAACCCCTTTTTTCGGGTTAGGGTTATGAGATATCGACTTCTCTTACCTCGACTCGACAAGTAATTATATGAATTGTCCTAGTAAGGAGTAGCAATCTAAGAATTTCCACGAAATATCCTCGACCTAAGTCTTTCCACGAGTTATATACTAGTCTAGTCAAGTATCTCGTCAAGGCCTCGTCCCTCAGAGGATACACGACTCAACCCCACAATTGCTCCTTCATCATCTAGACACCCACCACCCACCCACCTCTACCTACCCATTGACCCCGACCGACGATCAACACGGGAGTCAGAATCCAGATAGCGCATTTTCTGGGCCTGGACTTGTATCTTTTCTAGAAGTTCACCAGCTCGATTATCCACCAGCCCAGACATCAAGAATGATCAATCCAAGACCAGAAAAATCCACACAACAAAGTAAGATCACTGTAAACACTCCATTGAATCGATACTATATCTACCACATCCATCTACCCAACAAGTCGCGGGGAGGGGGCATATATACACTACACTACACTACACCATCTACCAAAACCCAATAACCACCGATTTAACCTCCCATCCTTTTCTCACCCCTCTTCCAAGACAGACAAAATACAGCAACACAAAAAAAACAAAAAAGGCAACAACGCCAGTAAATGCCATCGGCAAACAAAACGCCCTCCCAACCGCCCCCAGGACAAATTAAAAAGAACGAAGCAAGAAAGAGAAGAAAGCCTCGCAAAATAAAGCAAGTAAAGTGTAAGTTCGCTCTATACCCAAAGTAATTCCATACCTACTGGTAGAGATATATGTATGTATGTATCCGCAAAATATACAATAGTCCAAACAAAAAAAAAACCACCAACAAAAAAAAATCACTTGGAGCAAAATACAAAAGTAAACAAAAAAAGAAGAGTTTTAGTTACCCACCAACTTCCTACTAGCCCTTTTGATAATATCCGCGGTCTTCACAAGCTGTTTCTGCGCTAATTCCCAATCCCTCGCCTCGACGGCGTCACGGATGAATGGGAAGAAGGATGTCTCGTAACCAGCGTAGAGCTCTGGTCCAAAGACGACGTGTTTGAATTGTGTTCGGTTCGGGATCTAGGTAAATTTCAATTAGTAAGTGAAGCGAGAGTGTAAAAGGGGAGAGAGAGAACTTACACCACCACCCTCTTCCAAATCCAAGAGGTGAGTTTCGAAATTCGCCATCCTCGTGTTATGACTCTGTCTATGAGCCGACAAGATAGAGCTTTCAAAGCCTCCACCCCCTAAAACAATGGCATCCCATTCATCCTCCCATTTCTCGAATAGTTTTGCATCAGCCGCGAATTGTTGCACTGCTTCACGGAGAGGATCAATAGACCAAGGGTTGCCCACACCTATTTTCTCGACGTAGACCTCGAGGTCTATCGTCCATGCAACCAAGGCAGAGGAATAGGCAACGATATCAAAGGGCATGACGAGTCGATCCGAGTATTCGAGGATAAGAAGTGCCCAAACCTGTGCCAGCATTTGATGGTATGTGAATCCTGGATCGCCATGTTCAGACATCCACTCGAAATTATCGAAAGCGGAATGGTAAGGATATTTTGGACCCTCGAAGCCAAAGTCAAGACTTGATGTCCCGGCCATATCTTGGAATGCCACATAATCGCTTCCAGCTCCTAGCCCCTGAAGTTTCGATTCTTTCTGGTCCCATAACTCCCTCAAAGTAGCGTTTTTGAGGGGATCAGAGACTCGATTGAGGACTCGAAGAAGGGATTTCTTGAACACTGGACTTCCTGCTGCTCTGAAATCTGTACCTCCTACGGCAACATCCACATTCAGGTAAGCGAATCCGTCCTGTCTCAATCTGTCCATATCACCCTCGACAAATTCCGTAGATCCAATGAGATTGTATTCTTCACCATCCCAAGAGGCAAATTCAATAGAGCGTAGTGGTCGCCATCCCTTGTTAACGAGATCCCCAAAGATACTGACAACCTCAAGCATGACGGCAGTTCCAGAACCAGGATCTGTAGCACCATAAACCCAAGCATCGCGGTGGTTACCAACAATAACAGCCTTCTCTTTTTGCTCGACACCTGTGATTTTGCCCATTACGTTCCAAATCGGCTGTTCCGCTACCTCGTCTTGATCGTTTACAAGATGGACTTCAGGACCTGTTTTATCCCCTGTCCAGTACTCGACATCAGGAATGCCGCCTTTCCACTCTTCTGGAGCTTGTTGCCCGACTCCTTTCAAAGCTTTAAGCAGAAATTTAGCGTCTCCCCAGGAAAGCGGGACACTTGGAATGTTGACGAGTCCGGGGTTGTTTTCTTTCGGTACTCGCGCAGCCCCCTTTAAACTGGCCCACCCCGGTGTTAAGACATCACCTACAACCCAGCTCATTAAACTGACCGACCCCCTTTGAACACCGAATTCCGGCATAAGTCGTCCTTTTGGGGCAACTTCCCCTTTCACAAAACCGTCGTCAGCTGGATCGCTGTATATAATACATCCGATGAAACCAACATCCTCCGCTGCTTTAACCTTCATAGCTCGGTCCCCTTGGCTCCCATAATATCGTACCAACGCAATTGCGCCCTTAGTATCAACACCACTATCGGATAGTCTTTTATAGTCTTCCCTTGACCCGTAATTTGCGTAGATAATCGGCCCCTTCACCTCGCCGCTTTTCGAGTGTCCGTGGAAGACTGGTGTTTGCTGTTTTGGAGGGTCCGTATATATCGGGTCCTCATCGATTTTTGCAGCCCATGTTACCGCACCATCTTTTCCTAATAGCTCAACCTTTCTTCCTCCAACTTTAGGGAAGTTGAGGTATACTCCAAATTGGTCTTTCCTGACTTCTTCCAGACCAGCATGTGCAAAAGCCGCTTCCACGTACTCCGCGAGCACATAATCACCCTCCGTTCCTGCCAAATGATCATTTCTCGTTATGATCTTTAGATGCTCCTCTATTCGCCCAGCGTTGGCGGTACGCTGAACGTGTACTCTCACACTCTCAGCTGTAAGGAAAAAGGTTAGAGCAAAGTAGCTTCAAATGTCCACTATCAAGAAACTTACGATCAAACATTTGCCCCGCCATTCTTTGCGCCGCATTCGCAAATACATCACTGACAAACAGCAAATACACCAGCCCCATAACCATAAGCAAGGCAAACATCCTCCCCAGAATAATACAGAAATTCGCATCAATAGTCGGCCAACTTATCCTATCCCTCATGCCTTCCGGCACATGTAGATTGATCCTCCACTTCCACTTCCATCGCCGAAAGGGTAAATGTAACGACTGCGACAGACTCGAGATCCGTTTCCCCCAAGCCGACTGTGCCGAGCTCCTTGGCTCATCCTCGATATCCAACTCATCCATCTCCCTTCGCACTCGCGCCTCCTCATCATCGCTGTCGCTTTCCCTCGGTTCCGCATCCTGATTGAGAAACGTATCGTGCTGCTGGTCCATACTCTCGCGATAGTCCTCGACCGACGCAGGAGGTCGGTATCCTTGCCGTCGCGTTGGCACTGGTGTTCGGCCATCGTCTCCTGCACCTAGTAGTCCCTCTCTCTCAGCCGGGACTGCGGTTTCATTGGCTTCATTATTCGACGCGCTTGATGCTCGTGAGGAAGACCCGATGGCTTCTTCATAAGTAGGTATTGGGAGGGGTTCGTATTTGTATGGTTTCTCGTCGGACGGCATCGCGAAGGAGGGGAGCGGCCAGGTGGCCCTCGAGTCTCGGCGGGGGTTTCTTCAAAAGATAATAGGTATTTCGGTGGGAGGGAAGTTTTGCTCGTCAGACCCGCTGTATCGAGAGTCGCATGTTGCGATAGAATGAGTGGCGGTTTACGTGTGTATTTGGTTTACTCCTGGATGTTCGTTGCTGGTTCCCGGTAATAACAAGTGAGATGTACTTGGTGCCAAGGGGGTAGATAAAACACCAACGGAAATGCAGGGAAGAGACGCTTGGTATCTTGGAATAAATGGAACATGTATTGTTAAATAGGTTATATAAAATAATAGTACCTGAACTAGGCTGATGCTAATCAATTAAAAGTGAATTACTAGTACGCAGCTGAGAGACGTACACTTAGTTCCAGTGGTCATGGAACTCTACAAGGGTCTTTCGAGACACCAACCCGGAGCGAACCCGAGGTCACCTGACCATACTCCGTACCATACTGTGGACATCAATGGATTGGATTACATGGAAGGTGGAAGGGGCAGTAAATTATTATCAACGTTCTATTCTCTGGGGCAATCCAAAATTCGTTAACTGTCTAGAATAAATGAAACAATTCTCCCAAGGTTCTAGAAATCAAAGTCACTAACCCAAAAGATTCAGGTTAATAAGCTAAATTATCCCAGGAGTTTAGAACAATGAAAAGCTATCCACCACTGTGGATGTCCTCAGGGTGCTTGCTGACTGACTATACTGCTTTTATTTCTCAATTACAGAGAGTCTTCTCTCAGGCTATCTCTCAATCATCCGGACATCTCAAACCTCGCTCCGTCCTGAATCGTTCCACTCGTTTGCTACTGGGTATATACAGTCCCCTCATAGCTTCGTGAAACTGGCCTCCATCATGCTCTAAAATCATACATTGAACCAGCCGAATTCCTCCGAACTCCACATGACAATCGGATTACCATTCGTTCCCTATTTTTCTTACTTTGGTGCCGCTGTGATAACACCTTCATACTCTCTGCCAGCAATTAACTCTATCGTTCGCTGGAAATGACGTTTGGGATGATCCATAGTAGCTGATTCTTGGTTGGTTTGAAGATTAGAATGGATGAGTTCAATAAGACCATTAAGATATTTGGTCGTGATCTAAGGATGTTAGTCGTTGAATGTTCTTCAGCCAGAGGTAATACATACAGCCTCATTTTGTTGATCAAAATAATAGACGTATCGATTTAGAATCTCGACAAAAAGCTCGACTGACACCGCCGTGTCCATGCATGTATCTGCTACACGAAGAGCACGTTGTAGACATTCAAGAACTCGCTTGCCGTCTCGGTAAAGCTGCAATAATTTAGCGACATCTTGCAGGGGAAATATACAGCCTAACTTACATTCTTCTCGTCGCCCTCTTCTTCACCCTTTGCAGCCACGGGCACAGCCCACCACAGATGACTTGCGAGATAAACTGCTCTGCATTGATCAGGCTTCTTGAGAAGCTTGCTGCCATGCTGAGCACATTTCGTGATCAACGCATCATAATTTTCTCTGCTGAAATTTCTACTTTCATGTAGTGCTCCTGCGATAATTGCAACCGCTTGAAATTGTGCTTTTGAGTCGCTGATCTGCTCCTCATAAATCGTGAAGGCCTGTACGAAAAACTCATAACTTACAGCTTCTGGTCCAGTCTGGTCAGCAATCTGGCCAGATGCAACGAAGAGGCGTATACACAGCTCAGCAGCGGTTGGCACACGAGTGCTTAGAGTGGAGAGAGAAGCGTGAATGAACTTGTAGAGAGCTGACAACTGCGTTTCCCAGTTGTCATCGTAATGCTCCCTTGCTTTGTACCTTCTGGCAAGCTTCATCGCCGCTGTGATCAATGCTGGCGTGGTGAACTTGATGCGCTCGTTACCCTCAACATAGGCTTTTCTTGTCATTTGCAGAAGATTGAATTGAGTGTCATTGTTATCGCTGTGGATAAGATGAACTATTCGGGCCAGCCAGCCCTGTTCTTCTATTGTCTCATCCGTTTCCAGCGCTTTTCGTTGATTAACACCACCTGGGTAACCACCAGGTTGCTGACTGCCCTCCTTGATTAGAACTTTCAAAATCTCCAACACACCCTCAAGAGATGAAAGCGTTGAAATTTTGGTTTGATCACGCTGTAAGCTACGAGCTACCTCGCCTGCTACAGCTCTGCGTGTGGGATATGTTTGAGAGTGAAGTAACGGAATGTAGGTTGGAAGCGAGAGAGCTGTGAAGAGAGAAACGTAGGACTTCATTGGCGCCAGAAGCAAATTTAGTAAATTGTTTTGGGCGTCTGGAGAGTGGAGGTCTGCACTATTTGCGTGTTGCTTGACTTTTTGGTTTGCATAATCCAGAATTTGATCAACATAGTCAAGACGGTCTGGGTAGATGTTGAGGGCAAGGTTTGCGAGCGACACCAATAGTGCTGTTGTGTCTTGAATTGGTAGATGCTGGGCATTAACCAGATTCATAACTTGCTCAAAGAATATTTCGTAGAGCTTGATACTATCTGGTATACCTCCACTTTTAGTATTCTCCGTTTTATCATCTCCGTTAATGGCCTCTTCTGATTTAACTTGGGAAGAACCAGCCTCAGGCTGCTCTGATTCGGTCTTCTTTGTAGAATCTTCACTGTCTCCATTAGAAGTAGTAGCTGGACTGCCCTCGCCGTTGGTCTCTGTTGATCTCTCAGGCGCTGGAGAAGTCTGTTCTTCTTTCTTCTCCTTTGCCAAATCAACCTTTTCTAGGAGTTTCGCTAGTGCCTCTTCTTCTCGCTTTTGACGGTCCTCGGGTTGCTCTGCGTCTGATTCTCGTGCTGCGTACGATGATAACCTGTCCATCAATGCAATCACAATAACCTTGACATTTACATGAGGATTAAGGCGGGAAACCGCGGCTAAGAATTGGTCGAGGGTGTGGAGGTGAAACTCATCCGGGAAAACTTGTGTTATGACCTCGAGAAGATATTCCTGGGCCAGCACATCTCGACATTGCACGACTTGTTCCAATAATGGTTGCAAGATGGCGTTTTTGTATGTTTCCAAATCTACCAAGTGGCTCAATCGAACGAGATTATTACCAACGAGCAGCTGGAGCTCTTTCCGCTCTTGTGTTCGCAGTTCCCTTTCTCTTGAATGTCCTTGGTGTTGCAGTCGGACCCAGAGCTTGTTCATCTCCACGAAATTGGTCAAGGTAAAACTGATTGAATCTTGTAGATTCCCTTCTGGCCCCTCGCTGTTTCCGGTGGGGCAATTCTCTCGAGCCTGCCCGGACAGATAGTATCGTAGGAAAAGCCCCCGCACTGGATGCTGAACCCCTCTACTCATCTCCATCATATCCTTCATAATCTCCTTGACTGGCGCATCGGGAATAGACATGTAAACCGTTCCAACCGTTATCATCAAGTATAATCGAGGTATGATGTTGCCCGCATATTGGACCAGTTCGTATAGATCGGCCAGATGATTGACGGGATGCGAATCTTTGAGATAGGCAGATAGGTGCCGTAGTGCGTCGAATACGCCCATGTAAAGTTCATAATATTGTTTTGGTCCAAGACTACTAGTTCGAAGTTCGGAAACGAGTGTAGAGCTACAGAAGAATGATCAGCGGCGTCTGGTAGCTATGATAGATGTCGGCGCAGGTTCTGCAAGCTTGAGGAAACAATCCAAGGTATATCATACCTGCATTTCAGTGCGTCCATGAGCTTGCCCGGAGTTTCCAGGCATTTGCGCATCAGATGCGTCTGCTGCCTTACCACCGTCAAAGCATCTTCCAGCAATCTGGCTTGGTCTTCCACTATCGGGGGACTGGCCATGTTGACAATCTAGAGCTGAATATGTGCGCAGTGGCTTGTTGAGCTCAATCAGCACTCATCGATGTCGTGCGGCGTGATTTAAGTATGGCGATGTGTAGGTAGCTTGCTCAAGGTGTTGGTGGAGATACTGTATCAAGGATGCGCTCGCAAGGCATGAGCATGCTACGTTTGCCGTCATCCGATGAGGCAACCACAGGCAACACAACACAGCACCAAAATCTGCCAACCCAACTTCAAAAGTCACAAGGTTTCAAAAAGAAAGATGTTGGTGTACAAGTAATTTTATTAAGTATTATCTATCTAATGACACCTCAGAGATCAATCTTTCATTGTCCCAGTAAATTCGTCTAACGCCAATCTCATATGCTGCGCTCCCAGCTCTTGGTGCGCTTATCGTTATGCAATGCGGTACGCTCCAATCCAAAATATACAACAAAAGTCGTTACCTAAAAAACCTATTTATGGCCCCCATAGCCTTGCTTTCTAGTGTTGAGCGAGAATTGAAGTCGCGCTTCTGTTCTGCCTGGTGAGCTAGAAGTTGACTTTTTGATATGTATTCAATTCCTTTGTTCAATTTAACCCCTCCTTCCATATTCTGAGCGCGGACAACAGGGGTTGAGACGGGCTCGGATCTTGCAGGCAATTGAGTTGCGATCGAATTTGTCTGGGCATTATCTAAAATGGCGGTCCGGGTAGAGTTTGACCATCCAGGGTAGCTTGTGTGCCATTGACCGTTGTCGGGTGTAGCGGGTGTAGCGGGTGTAGCGGGCGTAGCAGCTGGCGGTGAGATGCTACTACTGCTAGTAGCATAAGGTGTAGCTGTTGTGACTTGCGTCGATTCTGTTGAAGATGATTTGGATACGGATGAAGTTACTGAAGGGGTTGAGGAACTCGTTGCACTCGTAGAGCTTGTCCTTGCCGAGGACGAGCACGAGGACGAGGGCGGAAGAGAAGTTGGAATTGTCGATTGCACAGAAGAGCTCTTGACAGAAGTGGGTTGGGCAAGAGAGGTTGTAGAGGTTGATGTTGCAGAGGTTGACTCAATTGAGGTAGTCTTCGTGGATGTAGAAGATGTTGACTCAATACTCGACGGCGCTGGTGCTGGAACCTCGATAGTAACTGGAGGGGAACTGACATTGATAACTGAGTATCCTGTCATTGTGACGGTCGTTGGAGAAGGTGTGCCGGTGATTGTTTGGGTATGATCAGGGCCCCGAACAGTTTCTGTTGAAACTACAGGAGGCAGAGTAACTATGTCGGTTTGAACGACCGTCTTTGGAGGACTGATTTGTGTTTGTATGATGGTTACGACAACTTGAGGTGATCCATCCCCACCACTCCCAGGTGTTGTATCTGCCCCTCCATCAACGGGAACAACGGAATATGTAGCCCTGGGACGTATCGCGGGCACATGGAAATCGCGAGGGAAGAAAGGTAACGCTGAAGACAAAGCAAAAAGACACGAGAGAGAAACAAGGAGTCGCATATTGGAGATTGTGTAGTGAGAGTGGAAGTAAGGCCCAAGTCCAGACTGAGAAATCAAGACTGTGGAATGGAGCAGTCCTTGCGCAGAGTTGCGAATTGGAGGATTATGAAGTGTGGGGAACTTACTGGGAAACTTACCAGAAAGTCCAGAGAGATATATGTGGAGATCCCAGTGAGCGGTGATGGTGGCTGGGGATCAATATATTTGTGAGTGGTTGGTGTTTGGCGCAAAAGTCGAATGGCTGGGAACACGCCATGTGAAAGATCGCAGAGATATCCAAACACAGTTAGGGCACGGCACATGATCGTTGGTTTCCTAGGGAAACGCTCTGGGCACGCATTGCAATCCATTGAGCGACCACGATAGTGGTGACAGTATGGGGTTGATGAGTTGTGGTTTTGGTAGCGCGATTGGAGGGGAATGGAGGGGGGGGATAATTCGGAGATAACACATGGTCACGTGTTTATCAACACCGAAACATGAGCCTCCATTAGGTTCTCCCATAACAGATCCTGAGTCCATTTCACCATCGCCTGTGCCTGTAAACACTGTAAACACTGTAAACAATCCATTATCCTTCCAGCCTCGCGATGGAACGATGTTGTGTATGAGACGAAATTCCATAAATACAAACCACGGGAGGATCGCCTGGCTTACATTCCACTGAACTTTCCCGAATGTTGATCGGTAACCTAACTACTTTCTAGGCTCTAGCTTCAGCTCTGTGGAATGTGCACGGGAAATATTATATGCAATGAGGGGTGGACAGCTAAGAGTGGACATTGTCATGAGGAAAGTCTATACTGCCCAGATCCAAGACTCTGATTGGTTGGTTCGCTAAAGATGAACTTGTAGAGTAACTCTTAGCTAGGTATCCATCCTTCTTGTTACTGTATATGTAGAGCATACACGCTCAAAGTCATGACTGGATCACTTCCAAATTCTTTCATTTCATTATGTCTCACTTGGTATCATATAGGAAGTCCATAATGTCACAGCTTTCCAGGCTATCCCAGCAAGCAACAAGCACAGAGTCATGAGCAAGCCAGTTTGAGGCCAACGCACGTGGAGAATCTGCAATGGGCAAGATTATAGTTGGTGGCTCTAACTACTGTTGAGTTTAGGTTTACCCTGTGTCACTCAACAATGAAAAGTGTTATGCAAAAGTTTATTCCACGGAGATATATTACTTTTCAATTCTCTACCATCCATACTCATCCAAGATTTTATAATTACTGATGAAGTGCAAGTCTTTTAGGATTGATAATTCCATCTAAAGCCAAGCACGGCCAACAACTTGTTTCGTTTATAGCCTCAATTATACTTTTCACCTACTCGAACACTGCAAATGACCCCTAACCTAAACTTGGCAGCTTCTGCTACCGTCGTTCCGAGGGGCATGTCGCACTTGTTTCCTATGTTTCCTTATTTCCCAGTCTTCTCTTTATAAATGTGAATCCCCTGTCTTATGTTGCAAGTGATCACTTCTAAAATCCTTCTAAAATTGTCCCTCTTTATTGAATTTAACTTGCGAGCATTGCTGGTTTTGTCTATACATAATTTTCTTAACTCTCGCTCAGCTAAAGAACGCCCTCGTTCGTTCTTTCATTTTCTCTCTTCATCTCTCTCCGTTTTCGAAGCCCTGGAAGGCTTTTGAAAACATTGGATAGCAGGAACTATCGAAAACTATTGAACGACTTTCAATTTTCATAACACCATGGCGAGCCATCAATCACCCTTCATGCGCATGCCGAGTGAAATACGAGTCGAGATCTACAAACTCCTCCTCAACTCCAAAGATCAACAAACCCTCGAAATCCAGACCGAAAGCCTTGACACTTGCCGTGTCATCTCAGATGTAGAATTTCACCCCTCGATCATGAGCGTCAACCGCCAAATAAACGACGAGGTATCCTTCCTGCTCTACAATCAACACCGATTCAGTTTTGTGGAGGTGGAAACCGTTCTCCCATTTCTTTCCAACTTGAGAGCCCGCACCCGATCACTCATCCACTCAATATGTCTTCTCAAGCAATCCTCTACCCCTCCTCACCCTCCCGATTGGGATCTTTGCGAATGGAGCAAAGTCTCTGAATTCATTGCAAAAAACATGCAATTAAAGAGTCTCAAGCTGATCGTCGAGGGAGGGAGGCCGAGTACTGGGTTTCAAGGGATGCAGCAATATTCCGTATCGGAATTTCGAACACTGCATAAAGTGAAATATGAAGCCTTGGGATGGGTATGGGAGTTACTCTTGATCAAAGGCCTTCAAACACTGGAGGTTGTTGCGGAAATACATCATTGTCCCCCGGCGCGGTCTTTAGCTATGGCTTTTTGTGAGAACTTTTCGGCCTCCATTGAGAATGGGTTTGCGGAGTTTTTGAGGTCGGAAATGCTTGCTAAAGTATGACTGGGAGGCGGTTGAGAGGGAGAAGTCACGAGATGGTTGTGAGCTCTTGTATGTTCAACTATGAGCGAGCATTTTCATAATTTCCGCGCTGCCGCTAATCTGCGTTATGCTTCTTTTCTTGTTATTTTCGGTGGTGATTATTACAAAGACTAAGACAAACTTATTCAGACCCAAAGGGTCTGAAAAGTAGAGATTCAGGGCTTCTTGTTTTGCTGGGTTACATCGATAGAATAATATAAGAGAAGGGTGGAAGGCTCCAGGGGTTCAATAGGGAAAGCCTTTCCAGTATTAACTGCTTCCTCTCGGGCTCTGTGAGTTTGCGTCAATGGCACATCAACGAGCCACACACTTCGTCCAGCCTCATCTTCCTTCAATAGCTGGATAGCGGTTGTCTAAGAATGTTGGATTTGTTGTGATCAAAACTAGAGAGGGGGGACACGCTTTCGGTCTATATGAGCTCGACAGCAATAGTATATAATATATAACATAACTTGTTCCTAAATTTTTCCTGGGCGAAAAAGAATACAAGAGCAAGGGGCTTGCCGGCCATACCTTGACCTGGCGACGAAATAATTAGAGAGATACCTGGGTGAATTTGAAGTCTGAGGAGTCGATAATTGGAATTGTACGATTTAGTAAAGCATGGTACAGTAAGATATTAATTTTATTTTCAAAGGTTATGGGGGTTTCCTTCAGCAATGACATATCACTGTTGGTTTTCAGTAATCCAGGTATGAAAGTGCCAGAGGGGAACGTTTGTTACGACAGTGGCTTCAAGTCATTTGTGGTGACAATAAGCTTAGCAGCCTCTCGGGCACACCAGCAATTTTGGACGGTTGAAACGCGGAATCAAGGCTGGAACTGAGGTATCGCACGCAGCAATAGATGGCCATTCTCTCATATTTCGGAAAATCATGATTGAAGGGTTCAAATGGAGTTCGACAGAAGGGACAATCCAGGTCCTCTCCTTCATCCATCCATTTTTTGAAAACGTTGTAAGCCCATAATATGGTTACATGGTGACTTCTTCTGTTGTTGTCAACCCGTTCATTTGTCGTGTCACGGCCCACCGAAACGAGCGTTTTGTTAGTATCATTCATATCATATTAGAAAGACTCGTCAATCCTGGCGCATGTCAATTACTAAATAAGAAGACTGCACACTTACTTCGTACCAAGCAGTGACAGACGGAAGAAGTACGGAGTACGTAAGATTACCTCCATCGTCGCATCCCGTAACAAAAAGAATACCTCGCACCACCTCAGACCCCTCCCCTACCTACAGATACAAAAAGGAAATGGGCGCACCATAGAACAAAGTAGCAAAACTTAAGGGTCACGGCGTGGATACCGTGGCTTAAGAAATCCCCTCACGTCCTAACGGAAGATTATTGAGGATTTTTTTAGAACTGAGGACTGCCATATTATCGCACATCTCAGAGAGCATCGCAGGAACCCTATATTTCTATAGGAGAAACGCCATCTTTTAGGTTTTTTTTTTGGTAGAGGACTTTATTTTTGGAAGAAAGCTAAGGAATGTTAGAGTGAATCTTGAAGGTGGAACTGTACTTACCTAAGCTTGGGTAACCTCGGGCGGACCATTTAGGACCTTTTTTTTTTTTTTTTTTTTTTTTGGAGGAGTTAGGCAAGCTTTGGAATGCGAGCCAGCGCATGTGTGCGCGTTAACCGTTGGGTTATTTGGTCGATTGTGGGTGTGTGCCTTGATTGGCGATGGTGGTTTGTGTTATTTAGCGAGATAAAGGAGGGTTGGGCTTGTGGGGGTGTGGCTAATTCTCGGTATCTTTACCTTAGGCTACAAAAAAATATAAGACCATTTACTACCACCCTTTCCATCTACCAATCTCTAGTGGCCTAAATACTTGAAATACCTATTATCTCTTTGTATCTCTTCTTAAGCCTCGAGAAGTCTATACACTAGCCTCAAGTAACTCAAAGGACATGTGCTAATTTCAAAGCCTCGAAAGGATTTCTACTACCTTCAATCCCGCAACAATAACACACCTTGCTCGTACCATCGAGAATCGACAAAGCGACGTTCTTGAACAAAGGTGGGAGATATTTCTCCGCTTCGTCTTCATCATCGTCAAAGAGATCTTCTTGTAGTCCAACAGCAATTGTGTTTAAACTTTACATCTTCTCCAGTTTGATCTTCGATTTATCAAGAAGAATTTTGACTCTCGTATCTTCAAACAATTCGTCCGCGTCGTACAAAGAATAAAGATGGGAGCGAATGGCGTCAATAAGAGACGAAACCAAATGCAAATCTTCGTGCCAGGGGCTGAATAATGTAAGGTTAGCGATGACAGCATCGAGTGTGGAATGTGTTGCAGCAGCAAAAGTTTCGATGCGTTGATATACTACTTCGAGATCTGGGTCACTTGCGAGATCAGAATTGTATACCAGCCAGTTTGTGTATACTAGTTCGGGATCCGAAGTGCCACTTACGATACCAGCTGTAGGTTCTGCCAGCCAGTTTGTCTTTAAACACTCATCACACACGCGAGGAATGGTGACATAAGTTGGATTGTCCCAATTATCTAGATGGCTGCCATGCATCTCAGAGGTACGAAATATCTCTAATTCACCCTTCGATATTTCAGCCGCTCCACCCTGAATACGGCACAGATGAAACCCAGAGGTGTCTTTGGAACAGGGGCAGCCACACGCTTACTTCAATCCAAATCGATGACAATTGCACATCTGTAAGTCAACTCAAATTACCACTAAGCAATACCAATTCTGAAGAAATTTACAGCTCTTTCAACTTCGCTCCATTGAGTTTGCTATCATGGCTGCCAACAAAAATAAAGCCATTTTTGTCTTCACTGCGGTTACAATTGTTTTTCTTCCGCTATCCTTCTTCACTTCTTACTACGGTCTGAACCTCCAAGGTTTTGCAGATAACCCGAGGACAGAATTGTATTTTTTGGAAAGTTTGAGGAAATTCGGCTTTTGGCATTATTTTCCTTGTTTGTCTATACGCGTTTCGGCATCCTATCTCTCAAACTCTCGGACCTTCTAAGTTAAAACAAAAGACATGGTGTTGGATTCAATTCAAAAGAGCTCCAACTACCTAAGGCTCCCCTTGAACTATCGTCAAGGTCACCGGCTGCTATTGGTACCTAGACAATCAACAACCAATACACCATCAGACGACTGTGTGTGGTAATCTTTAGTAGGTAATAAATTTCCAGTCGATTCTAAAGCACAATGTTAGCCTTAGCTGAGTGCCTGCTTGACTGCTTGACTCTCTTATGCTATAAGAGCCGATAGATAGATATTGGAATAATGACGATTAGACTTCCGTATGAGCTACAATACACCGGGTTGAGGGGAAATGGGGACGGCGGGTAGGGCATATGGATTGTGTGGTGGAGCTATCGGCGCACCAGGGAGAGCAAGCACTGGAAACCTAATGAGAGCAGGAAAATGTTCACAATTCACATCTAGTTGCGTGTTTCGTGTAAGCTCGGGGGATTTATTCAACTATACTAGATATATGACCAACTGCTAGAATAGCACTCTTCATGTCCTTAAAGTGCCTAGATCAGTCCTAGGAGTGAAGTAACTCCGTGACTCCAGCCACGGCTGCCTGAACCCCCCTCTTTCTCTCCCCAATTCATCAGAGATAGACCAGCTCACAGAGTCATATGGTAATATAAGGATGTCAAGAATTTACACTGTATTGGTCCCTCTGAAGTTCTATCCGAGCAAGCGAAGAAGCAGAAGACTAAATTACAAGACTGTAGGCACCAACAATGACTCCCTTCCAGCCCCACAAGAATGAATCGGTAACAACCGCCCCCCCATGGGGGCCATTGTTGGTGCTACGAAGAGGGTCACCCGGGACCCACATGAGGTAAAGCTCCAAAGCACAATGTCTGGGTAGCGAGGACTTGTAAATTTGTGCGTGGAGCCTCACCAAATGGGATCCCACCGCAAATATCCATGCTGACCTCATCCAGGGAAGCTCCGACGTTCAATGTCTCGTGAGAAGCGAGATTTTGTGCGTGGAGCTTCACCAAATGAGGTGCTTGTATGTTGGTGGTATATGGATTCTGTTGCGATATGCCTTATCTCCTTGCGCTGGCTACATGCCTTGCTATAGCATGAGCTGACGTATTGCGATATGCACGCTTGCCTGCAAACGAGGAACCACGTGACGTGATTCCTGGGTATATTAGGAGACCTGTAGCCAGCTAGTGAGAAGACAAGACGAAATACAATACAAGATATTGTACCATTCTCATTGACTTGTAGTCAAACCAACAGATTCAGTATTGCCAGCAATGATCCCTGGTCGATGGTATCCAGGCAGCGAGCGAGATTTTGTGCGTGGAGCTTCACCGAATGAGGTGCTTGTATGTTGGTGGTATCTGGATTCAGTATTGTCAGCGATGAAGCGAGCGAGATCAAGAGCTCAGTTGGGTTGAAAGCTCTGATTGGTGGAGAGAGAAAGAGATTGGTACTTACGATTACTGGTTGCCAAATTTGGCCGGCATGTAATCGTGTACAATACGATCCACACTATCAAAGTAACTAAACATGCTGTTAGCAAAATCGGGCGGCGAAAAGAAGCACCGTGCAGCCTTACTATCGTGCATAATCATTGAATTGGTACTCTCTTGATCGCTTAAAATAATCCAATACACCTTGATCCTTCCATAGAGCTGCAATAGCGGTACCGACCTCGGATGGGAGGTTATCGCCTTCGACTTGGACAGGCTGTATGAAGATGGTTTGAACGTGGTACTCGGCTATTTGATCATCTAATAGAAGTTCTAGTTTCAGTGCCTCCATATCCAAGGTAAGGTAGCACAAGTATGGATTTGCCAACTGTAGTTGTTCTACGTCAGTGAGATGCTCAAGATCATGGTATTGACAGGATCTTGGTGTTGTCATCGCATCCGAAAGACATAGAACTCCCACAGTTAGCGTCTCCGTACCCATATCAGCGGCAGAGTTTTCATTCGCAGCAGCCCACTATAAAGCGCCAAAAGGTGATATTAGCTGCCATTTTTGGATGTACAAAATGAAGTGAAGGGGAGAGAAACGTACTTCTTGGGCGAACAATGCATCGGTTGAGGATCGAAGCAAGAGCATCTGAACTTCCTTAGAAGTAGAAGGGCAAGGCACACCATCAAGGTGATATCCTTTGAGGCAATATTGTGGATGATTGTTTTGTTTGATAAGAGTCATTGACTTTGAAGATGCCTGGAGAAAGAAAGCTCGAGAATCGAGTAGAGAGAGCGGTATCTATAGACCCTCTGAGACTGGCGGACGACAGACGGGAAATTAGATATCGCGTAATATGGTCAGATTTCTCAGCTTGCTGCTGAATAAACGATAAGACTGCGGAATGAAGCGGAACAATAGAGGATGGTAGATAATTGGGCGAAAGGTTGGAGGGAAATGTCCGGGTGGAAGGTTGGGAAAGGTCTGCCGGGTGGCGGATGGCAGGCAAAGGAATCTTCGGCGCCAGAGGCTTCTGATCTGCTACAACAAAAAAACCATGATAGAAATATATGGATACAGAGGCAGAAGACACAATGAGGTCCAGAAAGCTATCGAATCGATAGAAATATTGGCCCAGGCGTCCTCAGCTATCACCAGTAGACGTGACATTGATAGAGCTGCTGAATTGCAAGATAATCCGTCCAAGCAAAGGCGGCCTTTATACGTGCCGAGCAAGGGGCACCACAATAAATAGGATCTTATAGCCGATGAACAACAATTTTTACCTCTCTCGGCTGGAAGCTTGTGGCGTGAATTGTTTCATGTAACATAGTCTTCATCTTCTATTGAGGAATGACCAGTGACCACTGGGCCGGAAATAACCCCGTCAAGATAAATTCTATCGAGTACCAAGCGGCGACTATGCGCAGCTCTGACGCTTTTAGTCCCTCATTTAGCCCCTCAGCAGATAGACATGAATCGTAAGATCTTAAATTCCGCGCAGTCTATGGTAGCTTTGAGAGTCGTCGTTGAGCAGTCGGAAGCTTGAAATGGAACACGTGAAGCAACTCTCTTCGCCCTTTACCGTTGACAGACAGAGACATATGGCCGAGACCCAGGTGATCCGAAGAGTACCAAGACCAAGGTTCGAGCTCTTCCTAAAAGTTAGTAAGAAAGGTTGAAGCCCCTATTTTCACTTCTCGCTAATCACTTCGGGTCTCCAAAATCACGTGCTCTAACAAACAATCCCATGACTGGAAAGTCAACAATCATGGAAGCGGTGAGATGAGAACATAAAGTCACCTGCTCAGAATATAGCTCTGTAAAGAACAGAAGTGAACCCAGGCTCCACTTGCAGCTTGACATGTAGTTGCGATGTAGCGTACTTCGCACAATGCCAAGCCAAGTTTGCATGCGTCATGGCTTGGAGCAGAATAATCCCTCTGTTGGAGGTACCTCATCGAGGACACTCGGCACTCTTCAATTGTGAACTGACATAGAAATCCCGTCTGCTTGGGTGCGCAGCAGAGTCTTAAGCGCAAACCCAAAATGATTTCCACTCAAGGGTTGGGAAATGATCAGACTCGTAAGGGAATTGGATTTTTTCCTCTCCTGTAAATTCTTTCAAATAACGAAAATCGACCATAGTGCAACTCATTAATTAATTTTCGACAGGAATTCCGTTCCTCGTACCCCTCGATTACTGACTAGTAGATCAATGACATGTAAACGTGACATTCTGGCCAGCAGATGGTGGCATTTTGGTCATTCATTATCCACGACAAATTATGTGTATAATGACCATATTGGGAAACGGGAATATCAACCACTAGTTGAAAGGCTTGAAATGACCTACTCCAAACACCCACCGGAACCACGAAGGAGCGGCTTGCAAAGTAGGAAGTAGAAAGTAGGCAGTCGAGCAGCAAGCAGACGGACTCGAATCATCGAGTTCTTGGCTGGGTGGCATCAACATATCAAATGGATACACCTCAGAACCCCAGACCATTTGTTCATTTGGACTCATCAATCAGATGACGAATACACCAAAAGATGTGCTGTGTATTCGTCATCTAAGCATGTGGCATAAGAAGTGTCATTTTAGTCAACTATCGTGAAATAGACTACTAAATGTAGCCCTCGAAAACTTGGTTTTCATTCAAGAAGAGCTAGAAGAATGAATGACATCGTTTGCCAATTCTTCTAACCCTCCTTGAAAAGTCAAATTTGCTGTCTTGGATGCTCTCAAGGGATTGATTTTGAAAAGATGTCAGAGAACAGTGTCTGTTGATAAAGGAATCCAAATGAACAGATACCAAGACATATTATTCCTTCTTATGGCTGTCAGGTTTTGCAGCTCAATGTTGGAATCTTCTTCTGGAGCATATATGGTCCATTAAACAATGTAGTGGTTCAGGGATCAAAGTTCCTTGACTGTATTTCTTGATTTTGGATATTGGATCTGTGACAAAAGATTAGCGATTATTACATCCCGCTTTGCTGCACTTTACCATGACTTTACCATGAACTCCAAGTGAAGCAAGCATTAGCCAGAGCATATTGAAGAGAAATCTCTCTGTGTTATCAGCTGGAGATGCACAAAACAAATATCGTTATTTCCAGAGGTAACACCTTCATGACAAACTTACGTCTGATAAGGTCCTTACACTTACTTGCCTGGTTTGCTGTCGCCATGGTGTTTCTGGGATCAAAATAGAGTGAACTTGTCCATCAACCAACAATCCCGTCAGAAGGATTCAAACTTGAGTCCGTACCCAAAGCTGGGGGATAGGGTTTAAGGTGGGTGAACTCTTGTGTTTCTAATTTCCTTTTGATATCTGAAGTCGTTTGAAGGTTGTGGTGGTCGTGCGTCTGGAACTTGAGGAGGTTCTGGGTAGACGCGGATCGGCATAGGAGAAAAGTCGGGCCGATATAAGGATGGAGCAAATATCAAAAGTCACAGAACAGAACCACAAGAAAATTACGTTGAAAGACAATAATACAAATTCTCTTGTTCAAATACATGATCTATCAGAATTTCACACACATGACATGTCTGCTGTTGGATCAAAATAACCGTTGTGAAGAAACAACTTCATCACCCCTGAACGGAGAATCAGCGAAACCTTTTTTCCACAAAGCCACCACCTCAATCAGCCGACAAACAATCTTCTTTCCCATCATCAACCCTTCAGCGTTTTATCGCGTTAAACTTCACACACGACATCAACACTGCGCAAACGTGAAATATGCCCAAAGATGTGTGGACAGATCGGAATTTCTCTAGCGACAGCGATAGCGACCAGCCATCGTCAACCCATGGCTGATCTCAGATGGGTCTTTGCCTGGTGGACTTGACCTGCACCAATGTCTGAGTCTGACCAGAGAGACCCTTCAACTCAAAGGTCCATACCATTAGGAAGACATATCTCCATGTTAATGGATGCGCATATATGAGTACTGTCGCTAGTTTATCTGTACCAGCAGGCGAAGACTGGAATGAGAAGTGAGTCCTAACTATGGAACCTTCACTCAACAGCAAACTTGAAATTGAAGATATCATCAAGCTGGTAGGCCCCCCTCAGCTACCAATACACAGGTCCTACTGAACCTTGCCATCTCAGGTACTTAAGCCAAGGAAATCTCCTCTGGTTCCCCTCTGTTGAAGCCCGTCTACTATTTGCAACCAAAGAGTCAGACTTGAGTGTTTGGTTTCAAACTTGGGTATCCATTTCTGGAAATTCCTCCATAATCGGAGGGTTTTGTTGGTGTGTGGTGGTATGTCGTTTATTCTGGCATACCACAGACAGGCCAGGATACTATACTCGCACTCGCATGATGAAATATCGACCAACCTATCCCTTCCAAGCTTGAGATATCTCGAGAAAACCTTTACCCAGAGTGGATGTACCTGGACTAAAAGCAACGGCACTAATCAAGTGCCTACTACAACAAGGTTGATACAATCTATTCTTCGAGGAATGAAGCTTCGAAAGTACCTAATTGTTGCCGTTTTCTCTAAATCATCTCAATCATGGATAGGATATCGTTATATCACGTTTTCTCTTGTACCAGCTCCCATCTGCAAGGATACAACCACAGATTCAAATGGGGCTTTTCTGGAACCCTCCAGAAGACTGGGGAGAGCCTCTCTGTTTTTGGTTCCAAAAAACAGAGCATTAGCAGAGCCTTCCCGCTGGCAGGAGTAGGGCTTCCAAGTCTTCCCAGCGAGCAGAAGACACTGAATTTCCGAATGCAGTCATACCACAATTGCTTGCCGGAAGTTCAATCCCACTTGCACCTTGCTCTCACTTCACCCCTAATGGGGATCCTCGCATGTCTCTGCTCGCACTCTTATATATACCAGACTTTAGTTGTATGTTCGCGAGGGAGTTTTGATTATCGGCTTGGCAGAAATGATGCTTCTGAATAGCAATTCAGCGGAGAGCACAATATCCAAGTTCTTTGACCTATCAAGAAGCATTTTCAGTCCCTTCTGTGGTGCAATGGACTCCGAGATGTTCATATCGCCTTGGCTCATTTACGAAATGCCGGCCACGATTCTGGATAGTGTCCGTTTCTCTGGTTGTGTATTTGAGGACCTCGGAACACCAGTAACTCTGGCATGATATGGCACAGGCGTTGAGTTCCGGAAAATAGTACTGCATCGAGAGTCGCGGCTTCTTCGAGAGTGGTGGAAGGCTTCCTAGGAGATTTAGGAGACTGCCCCGCTGGGCGACGGAGGCTTACATCTCGCGAAGTGTTGGGTTTGGACGCCGAGTTCTTCTGCCAAGCGGCATTTCGAGCGTTACTGGACTGTCTCTCGAGGAATCGTATTTGCAAACTGGGTGCTGTTTCTCCCAAGTGGTAGTTTGAGACTCGCGGGACCGCCCCATTACTTGATTGAGTCTTGACACTTTCGAGCGATCGGATAGGTGGACTGGGTACTTTTGTCTGCCAAGGAGTAGTTCTCATTGAAAAGAACAAGAAGACGGGCCATAATTCCTTTCTCCCACGGTGGTCTGGTTGTGCTTGGTCGATTTCGTATTTGAGGCGCTTCAACTGTGGTTCAGTAAATCTGTTGGACTCAAGATTTCCTCCGCCCGACAAGTTGTCACGTGGGCAATGATAGGCGAGAAAGTGAAGAAAGGGGTAGTATCTATAACTTTATTTTTCCCTTTTTGTGGTCTTGGGATAGCTTTCTCGAGTGTGGAAGACTGAAGATCGTACTTATAGTCAGCGTTCATTGTTCTATGAAGCAAGGAATTTAACTCTGCACCCGTTCAAAACAGGAAACTTTGTGGTCGGTGTTTAGGAGTCAGGCACGTGACTTTCAGAATTGAACGTCAGCTCAACGACTATGGTGTATGTTTTCGCAATTGATGAGAGGAGCGTTCGTTGTAACCCGAGCTGTTCAATGTAAAGTATATGAGCTTGATTATGAACAATCTTCCTCAAACACGCGCTGCCCAGCTAGAAGCGTTGATGTCAAGGTTGCCGTGGCTCCTTGAGGTTGACGCTATAGAGACACATCTTGAGCTTCAAGAACACCATTACTGAATCCGCTTCTCTCTTGCTAACTCCAAGATATGGAAGGTCAATCTTCAAGTCATAGTGGATAGCATCAGAGTCTCCAAGTATCCTCCTTCTGATACCTGCGTTTTTAAAGCTGGCGTTGCGTACCGCATGGGCGGATCCCAAAACTTCGCACAACTACGCGATTGATCAAAACTACCAGATTCCGCAACATCAACACCATCTACAGGTCTCACAGCTTGTTCAAGAGAGAATAGAAAGCTTGTATTCATCTATCTATCATCTAAGAAGTCTTTTTTGACAGGTCTACATGTTCTACGGCCCCGTTTTCCCTTCTCGACTGCGATGTTGTAGCGGGTTGAAAGCGTCAAGGCAGTCGACCCTCGCGACCCCACGAGCCTCCCCCCTGCAAGCAGTGATCCTAATCACTCAACTCACTGCGATCAACAGCAGTCCACTTGCTCAGCCTCCCGAAAACCTGCTTATTCCGCTCTTCCAGCCGCTTCTACCGGTAACTATTACCTCCGTTCTTTAATTAACTTTGTCTTAGCTCCCTCGACGGCCTTGAATCCGCCAATCCCATGCCTTTGAGCTGGCACGTTTCTCTGGATGGACGCTTTTGGACGCGGGATGCCGAGATTTGATCAAACTGATCAAACTGGTCACGGGTTAGTTTGATGAAAGGTTTTAGCGTGGTGATTGCCGCTCGCTTCGTGGGGTTCTCTGGGTATAAGTATCTCCCCTTCCTCCCACTCCCAGAGCCTTTCTTTTCTTTTTCTCCATCGACAAGCTCATCAGGCCTCGTGGCCTCCGCCAACAATACTGGGCTTCCCATCCAAGCGGGTCTCAGACTTTCCCGGTATGTGCGCTCACTTTCATCTTTTTTCCCATCTCCTCTTCTTCAGGTGGATCAAGTTTCGATGACATTGCTGACAATCACTAAGTGGGAAGCCCGAAGACTACTGGGAGAAGGCGTGGGAGCAATATCACTCAATGCCAAACATCCAATCCGAAGCAACTTCACGTCCTACGGCAATAGACGTGGAGTTGCTTCGAGGCTCCTCTTGACGGGGTCAGCGATGGTTGACTTCGCAGCACACGAGTGCTTCCTCAGCGATGGTTGACTTCTCAGCACACGAGTGCTTCCTCAAACACTGGCTTCTTGGCCCCTCTGGGCGAGGTCAGCGATGGTTGACTTTTCAGCACCCAGCTTCTGATCTCGAAAAGACATTCTTTCGGACCCCTTGGGTTGATGAGCGACCTAAGGTTACCATCGTCCCGGTAGACTAGCGGGGGTGCTCGAATCGATCATAGAGGTCTGTGGGATTTGGTGGCTTAGTGGGCTTGTACATTTACTGTTCTGTTGGTTGGGGTATTATGGTGTTTGACTGTCTATTGACTACTTTTGTATGGGGCTTGAGAATATGGATGGGATGGGGAATGGGAATGTTCATCATGTATCTGGAGTTGTCATCAATGAAACATCTTTACCAAATATTTTGTGTGTGCTTTTGCTTGTGAGCCGTGTGTATGTGATGATAAAGTATGAAGTGACTTGACTTTTGATGAATGATCTTGTCTATGTTAGGTACTTAGATGCTTGGATGCTTTGAGGCGTGGTGTGTGTATCTACATACATACATACATACATCTATCCACCCATACACATCAACTAACCCTCATCCCTCACCAAGTTCAAGTAACAACTTCCTACAAACCCACATAATCACAACAAGTCCCCTCACTGCCCACTTATCAGCTCTAACACCAAATAGAATCCCTTACACCCAACACCCGACACCCATTCCCCATTTCTCCCGTCTTCTATCTCTAATCAAGTTATCAAGTCCACCAAGTTTAACTGCCTAATCTTACACATACCCAATCTCTATTTCTAATCGAGCTCACTAGTACTCCATCCACACCATCCACTGCAATTGCATATATCCCCTACTTACATCAAACTGATCTGCATCCCAACCGACTTACTATTTTATTCATTGACATACAACAAACATACAGCCACGAACAAGAAACTACTGCAAATGAACAGGAAGAAGAAGAACAACAACAAAATGCCTCAATTACTAGGAAAAGAAGGTGGTCACATCGGCTATGGAATGACGGGTTCGTTCCCTCCTCCCTCCTCCCCCATTCCAAATTCTCAAGTCCACATCCCAATCACAATTCCAATCCCACTCCCTCAAATTTACTAACCTATCACCACAGACCTCTCATGGCGCCCCGAACCCCAACCCCTAGAAGAATCAATCAAGGCCCTAAAATCGCCCCAGAATCCAGCAGCAACTTCTGGAACGGCGGAATGCTCTATTCCAACAAAAGTCAACGAAAAGAAACAACAAAAAACGAGTACTACTTCTAACTATGAAGTCAAGAAACTCTCTTACTACCATCTCAACAGCACTTACAGAATCCCACCGTTATATAAAGTATCAAAGACGAAGGAAGGATCGAAAGGTGGGAGAGATGACGCATGCGACTGACAGAGACTCTCGAGAGTGTTGGGCTGGGTGGTGTAGATAGTTATCACAACGACGAAATTTACGATGTACTGTACAATAAAACAAAAGACACCCCCTCTCGTCTCCCACACATCATATTTAAACCTAACTCGATGTCTAAGTAACGTATATTTATCTTTCAAGCTTTCAAACCTATCTAAGATAAACCTTTTTGTACATGTACCCAGCGGGGTATCTAAAAAAGTCCTTGAATCTCGGTCCAACCATATATATGCCTTTTCTTTTTCCCTCAGCATCCTTTTGTCTAGATTCCAGAAAGACGAACGAACCGTCGATTCTATAAAGATATTTATTTACAAGTAAGTCAAGTCCCACCCCTGTTAACAAGCTTAACCATAACCAATATTCCCGTCCCACCCGCAATCCAATCCACAACTATTCACACACACACACCAGCACACCAGCACACACCCAGAACTCCAGTCTCCATAAGGTAGGTAGTACAAGAAACCCGTGAAAATGAACATTCCACCCCCACCAAATCCTCCCCCCTCCCACTTTCCACCTAGCCCCTCGTCCCTCGCCACCAAACTCCAGTATCACCCAAACTCTACCATCCACCCCCAAAATGGCAGAATCACCAGAATGCTTGGTTTGATTTGGTTTGGTTTGGTTTTATGTTACTTTGCTTGGTTGTGATGGATTGATTGATTATCTGATTATTTATTAGTAGAGTAGTATAGTAGAGTATAGTAGTAGAGCGTTGATAAAGAGAGATAAAAAGAGAGAGAGGGAAGTACGAAGCACCGGTAAAACAGTAGGTCTAGGTTAATCGGGTTACTATAGAACCGATGTTAGAAGACGACGACGCGGCTATAGAGCCCGACACTTTTAAGTCGGAAAAAGAGTAGCTCTCGGTCGGAGTTAGGAACTAAGAGAGCCATTTTTATTTGCAACTCATCGGCATCAGCAAGGTAATTGGAGGTAACACGAGGGTCTGCTTTGTTTGCTACGTTGGACTAGAAAGAAGTCAGTGTTTACTCAGATTATACGGAACTCGGTAAACGAACATCGTGGGGACCAGCTGTGGTGCTTGAAGTACCAGTGGTTGGGACCATTGGGTCAGGCATCGTTCGAGGAACTGAGCTGTTCTCTACAACAGAAATTGCTGTTAGCTCGAGTCAAGGCGATTATCACTCTCAGCACTTACCCATGTTTCCCTTATCATATGGTTCGCCATGCTTGACATCGCCAAGCTCCCCAGCAACTGGCTCCTGTCATGATCGTTTCAAACCTTCAACCATACACAGTTCCATTATTCCTCGATCAATACGGAAACTATGTTCTACAATGCTGCTTGAAGTTTGGATCTCCTTTCAACGACTTCATCTTCGAGGCCATGTTGAGTCAAATGTTGGAAATTGCCGATGAAACGAGCTTGGGGACGCACTGTGTGAGGTTCCTTGAGAAGTGTGGTACGCGATAAATTTTGGAAAACAGAGGTGTATGATGGTACGTGATATTTTACAACATTACGATGAGACAAAGTAGAAACTGGAAGGTATTCTATAGTAGGATGTGATATCGCCTACTATCTTGGGGTCTGTTACGACAGGATTCGTGATCTTTTACTGTAACAGAATGAGGAAGAGGTTGATCGATAGAGTGAATCTACCCAAGCATCTCCACCAACCAGCTAAACTACAGTAGGAACTCCATGGCACAATCACACACCACCCAAAGTAAAAAAAAAACATACAAAAATAAAAAGAAAGCACAGAACGAACAGAAAAAACAGCAAAAAATTCCTGACCGTCCAACCTCATAATCTGAGGAAGGTAGCCGCCGGGTTAAACAAGATATAAATACCTGGTTTATTTATGGCTGGCAACAAGACCACTGAGTTACTGGGGCTCGAAGTGTGTGTTAGTCTTGTTGTTGCAAGGGGATGCGTTATTTGAGATGTTGAAGAAAATTTGGTTGGTATTGGTGGGGGTAAGTGGTGAGACTTGTTACGATTGTAAGGAATATGTTTGCGAGTAGATTAATCTCGAGGTATTCGACTATTCGTTAGGGTATTTTGATGTCTTGATGTTATCGCTTGATTTTAAATGACAAACGTTGTAGATAGCGAGATGACTCGTGTTTTGGATATATGATTTATGAGAGAGAGAGAGAGAGGGAGAAATAAATATATATTATTTATTTCCACTTCGATATACTTACCATCTTACTTAAATTAACCTTCCAAAGTAACATTAAGAGCTATAAAAAAATGCGATCGATAGATATATAACAAATCAAATCAAATCAAAACCAAAGACATATATATAATCTTATAGGTATATATCTTAAGCTAAGTATCTCATAAGCTCTCTCTAATAGACTCCTAGAAAAGAAACAAGATATCTCTGACAGCCTCTCATGACATATCTAACAAAACATAAGATCTCGTACAGTAACAGGACCCGGGATCTCCTACCTAATACAGGACTCTCTCTCTCTCTCTCGACAGGGATATATCACATAAACCCCCCCAACAAAGGAAAAACAACTAAACCAATCTCTCTAAAAAGGGACTGACTTACCACCCATATCCTCTCATACCGCCCCCCGCTCCCTCATACCACCTCTCAATTCCCATCTTATATATATTCCAACATCATGTAACCCTATATCCAAAACCACACACACCACACCCCTAAATACACTCTAAGAATTCCCACCCAGCTATCCAAGACATCCTCAACGACGTCAACCAATCTATACCACGAAATGAATATTAACAAAAGTACTCCGTATGTTATGTTCTAATAGATATGATTGATTAACATACAACGAAAATCCACAAGTAAGTCATTTTTAGTTATTTGTATACCGTAAGCAATGTTTTCGCCTAAGGGGCAAGTGGGAAGTTTTGATTTCGTATGAAAATGAAATTTTTAGGTTGAAATAGAGTTTCTAGCTCTTAAAGCGAACTTGAAAACTAGAAAAAAGGTGTCATGGAAAGAAAAATAGTAAAAACCCGAGGTCTCAAACGAGAAGACTAGGAGTAAATAAGGAACATCATTTTATTTCATTTCATTGATCAAAAGAAAAAAGAAGAAAAAGACTTCTGCTTGCTATACATTCGATTCGATTCCATTGCATCATAAATTCCCAATCGCGCAAACTCAACTCCAGATTGAAACCAACCAGACCTATCCACAATTCACACAACGCGAGTCCAGTCCATCCTATCTTCAAAAAAAAGAAAAGAAGAAAAAGGAAAAGAAAAACGCACACGAACCCCCACCTAAACACCTAAACACATCTAAGCACAACACCTCATCTCACCTCATCCCACCCTAAGGATTTCCCATCCCCCCAGTATTCTCATCAACCTGCACAGACCGATACCTCTCAATCTCCTCACTAATAAGCGCCATCCCGCGATCCGCAACATTAATAAGATTCTGCAGCTCGCGGAGAGCATGTTCATTATGGTTATAAAAGCAATCGTCAATACTACGTTTATACTTGGAAGTAGTGTTATGGTATCTCTGGAAAGCTTCGGCGTCGTAGTCGACCATGCGTGGTTTGGGTTTAGGTGGGATGGATTTGGTGGGATGGGGTTCGCTGACGACGTGGAGAAGGGATGGGTCTATGGTGGATGGAGGGTCTTCTGTGTCTGAATCTGTGGCGTCTGGTTGGGATGGTGGTGTAGTGTCATGGTCATGTTCATCGGTTGGATTCTCTTGATTTTCATCTGGTGATGATGATGATGATGATGAGGGTTCTGATTCTTCCTGCTCTTTGGCGGCAATCTCGGGGTTCATGACAGCTTCGACGAATCGCTGGTCAAAAGTTTTGTTATCGCTCTTGGTGGATACTAAATCATAATCGGGATATCTTGAGGCTTGATTGGGTTGGAAGTCATCATACCCAAGACCCGAAGCCCGTAAGATGTCAAGTTTTAGATGGCGCATATTTCGTAGACTTTGAGCAATCCAGCAAGCCGGTTGTGTCTTTTCTACATTAGGGTGGCCAATCCACAATGAAATGCTGTCAAGATCTGAAGCTCCATATACTTTGAGATAAACCTCTATTATGTAGAGCTCCTTCAAGGTTGTTGAGCAATCAAGGATTAGCATTACAAACTCGTGGGGATCGATATCTACCCGTTTGAGCTCGAGAAACCTTAAATTAGTGAAATTTTGCGACAATTCCAACGGGTATGGCAGAGAGCGCATTCTCCAGTCATTTAGGGGTACGCGGTGACGATGTCTTCGAGTAGCCGAGTCTCTTCGAACGTTCCATCCGATCAGACATAGACTTTCCAGAACTTCAGCTTTTCGGATCAAGAACCAGAGGTTTTTGTTGAAATTCAGAGAACGACATTCCTGTCTCTTGACAGACAATACCAAATTCTTTAAACCCCCCAAGACATCGATCGCATTGTTGAGATCCATCGGGTTGTTGCAGATGTTATTTACTGTTGTATCACTAACATGATCGATAACCAGCGTTTCGAGAACGGCGTGATCTTCTTCTCGTCTCGCAAGGCATGCAAGGGTTGTTGCTAAGAGCAGAGTTGATGGAGAGCCTTGCGTTCCGACGACCTGGTAAGGCAAGTTCATCTTCAGACGTCTCATTCTGGGTAGGTGTTTGAGGGCATTCTACAATAGCGATTAGCCAAATTTGTATATGAAAGCAGAGTATGCCAATACCTTGAGAACCCGATGGTAATCCGATACGTCAAAAGTTGATTCATCCATACAATACTTGCGCAAGGATGCGAGGGTAGCCACTAATTCGGGGACTTTCGAGATCAGGCCTTGAAATATTTCGGAAAGACGCGCGATTTCCTCTGCAACCAGTTAGTTGACTATTCGCGGAAACGAACAAATACGTGGAACGAAAACGAATGAGATTGGAATGCTGAAAGAATATTGTGGCATGAACAAACAGCTGCATAGAGCTGAATGATATCTCCAGATACCGATGTCCAAACGGATGTCGCACGAGGAAAGCGTACCTTCATCCCGTATGACCATCATGTCCAAGTAGATGGCCTCGCATAAGCCGCCCACTTCTTCCAAACACCCCACATCCATTTTGCTATTCCGCTGAAAGCAGCCATATTCAAATTTGATTGTCTTCAAGAGGTACGGGCGAAGGGCGTTGTCGAAGCCCTTGCAGACCAGGCGCAGTGGGAGAAGGGAGTTCTTGTCGATGCGGCTCATGGTCACATCCCAACCAAGGATGAGACCGAGGACTTCTGTCGGTAGTTGATTCATGGTGTTCGAGATGCGACGAGGAAGATATTTCGTGGAGTGGAGGGGCGCCGACCAGATGGCAGAGGGGTTATGAGTATGGATGGTGGTGTTGATAGCTATCGATCCGCAAGGCTGAGAGCTGAGGTCGGATCCTCGGAGTTTGTCCTCCGATCCATATACAGGTGGGTCTAGCAACGGACGTTTGATCCACCTGAGAAGTCTTGGAAATTTTGTTTCAAAACCTCATTTTCGATCACGAAGACAGAACCACTTTTACGAATCATTACTTTTACAGTAAATCCCTCAACTTTTAGGTACGGAGTAGGTCTTCACCTGCAGGTGCAATAAATGCTTGAAGTGGGACATGTGACTTGACACGTGGTTATAGCTTGCGGATTCGCCGTCTGGTTTCCACTGAGTAAGGTTACCTATTTTTAGACTGAAGATCTCCGTTCTGGCGGTTTGAAACAAGCTTGACAGCGAAAGTTTTGTCAATCAATCGGTCAAACCCTCTTCTGTAGTTCAGAAAACACATTACTCCTTTGTTATTATTCAGCCAATATCTACCCAATTTATTTTCCTGCACAACAAATATATTCTACTAACCAGGGAGGGATTGCAACCCAGGTTCTGAATCCTATGTCTCCTCAAAAGTGCCGAGATCAACTCATGGATTGTCCGGTGCTAGGTCAGATAATTGGTCAAGACTTGTGCCCTCCAGAGTATGCTTTTGTTTGGTAAAGAATACTTTTTGGCCAGATCCTACGATGCTACGCCGTATATAATTTCTTTTCTGCTGGAGGAATTGGGAAACGCAGGAAGAGATGTGGTTATGATTAGGAAGAGGGTGTATTGGAAAACCAATATCTTGCCAGGAACAACGAATACCGCAGGAGTTCTTTAACAAGGCCAACGGGAGCTTAAAAAAGCCTCATGCGGCTCTTGATAAGCTTACGTTGGTTGAGGACAAGCATCTAAAACCTGCCCAACAGCCCAACAGCCCAACAGCCCAACAGCAGTGTGAGGATACACGATTCGTAGGTGTTGTTGGATTGTCTGATCGAAGGCTGCACCGCACTGTCGAGACTCGACAATCGAGTAGACGAGAGTGGGACCCCTTATCAAGCTTGGCTCGCTCGGCTAGAAGTAAGGCCCAGGTAAATGCTTGAGATTAGAGTTGCGCTCTGTACCTCCCGGAGAAAAGATATCAAATTTCTAGCACGTCAAGGCTTGTGATCTCTTGAGAACGGTCCCACCACGGGTACCTGATCTTGTTTATCAAATGCCTCTTGTTCTTCCTGGGCGGTTGACGATAGGTGTCTCTTCTATCACTCACACAACTGTAGGACAACGGACAACGGACAACGTGTTTTCAGCTCAACAAGCACGTTGTTGTCTCCTAGGGCTCGCTACGGGTGTCTCGTAGCTTCGTACTATGTTGCAGCAGCCGCTAGAGAAATATCAATATCTTGATATCGCGGGTCCTCGTCCGTCCTCGACAGTGTCTAATGACCATGACCGGGTTCTCAGGAAAGTGTGTTTGCAACTCGGTCATATTCGACATTAAAGGGGGGCAAGCGAGAAACCGAGAAGAAGAGGGGCTTTACCGCTTTGGAGGAGTTTAACGATAAAAAAAATAGAGATGGTTTCGGGCAAATTGGCTGACTGATATTGGAGAGACTGAGTGGCCTCACTGGGCTCAATGGGCTCAATGGCCTGCCCAATACTTGAGTAGTATTATCTCCACCCCGAAAATAAAACCGTTGGCTTTTCGCCTCAGAGCACTGATCTGCCGGGTTCCACGGCTTGTCACGGTTTGCCCACCAAAAACTTGCTTGGCCTCTCACTCCTTTCTAAATTTGTCGCTGTGCCCGTACCGTATCTCCCCTCATTCTGCATCACATCACTTTTCGTTTCTCTCTCACACCTCCGCCGACACCACTAACAAACTTCCTGTCGTTGACCTTTGTTCCCGTGGTTGGAATTCCCCACCAATTATCCCCTCACATTCGTTTGAACCGATTTCTGTGTGCGAGAATAAAGAGAGGAAGGACGACGTGGAAGGCGTAGAAAATACTATATCGTCGCTCGTACAGCCCACTACTTTATTTGCGACAGCTCTCACCCGCGCCCGCTCGATATTCGATATTCGACCACTTCTGCGCCTACCGATTGCCTCACCAGCACGCAGCCTCCGCCCACGTACATACAGTGTGTCTCTTCTTCTTCCGTTGAAATTTAAATATACTCGGGTTCGGTGCTGTTGTTGCTGCTCGGCTCTGCACTGCACCACTGCATTCCTGCATCCGCTGTCATCCCATCCCGACTGCGTTGCGTCGCATTGTTTCAGACCGCGGCAATTTTTTGGGACAGGAATCCCGGACTCTCCAACCTTGGGAACTGACTTCCACCTGCAATTCTTACTTTCACCACCGAAAAACCACTATCGCTGCCGCCACCAGGACCCTTCCCTTCTTGTGCCTCCTCAGCCTCATCCTCACCTTCGAAAATTCTTGTCCTATCCTGTTCTCTGTTCTGCTCGCTCTGCTTTGCTTTGCTCTGCTGGCCAGGGACTCTGATACACGTCCGCCCCAAGCTATTCTTTCCCCGAACTGCCAATCAAGAGAATTGAATTCTGTCTACTGTGGTTGACAGTATAATGACAATATAGTCCACACTCGTTTTCACAGCCCATAGAGCTGCAATGCAAGGTCCCACGTTGACAATGCCAGCGGCCTTTGACCCGACCCCATCCTTTTCTCGTTCGCATTCGTCCCCAACCCTCCCCGACCTAGTCGTGAAAGACTACAAGCAACCTTCCAGTCCAGATGATGACCTCCCACGTTCTGCGAGCTATACCTGCATCCCGAATATAGAGCCACATTTGCCGTCAGAGAAGGAGCTGGAGAGGGTAGAGAGCTTGCCGAAATTGAGTACTGTCAAGGAGACTATTACGGAGAATCAAACCTTGAAAAAGAAAGATCCGAATGCCAGTCATCGATCGTCAAAAGACAAGCAGGATGAGAATTCGAAACCAGAAAGGATAGGGAGGAGAAAGTCGTTCGTGGCTCGACCTAAATCATGGATACAAAAGGTTAAGGGATCTCCAGATAGGATCAAGTCTTCCGAGACAATCATTACAACACCAGCAGATGCCCCTCCAGTTCCGACAATCCCCAAGGCTGCTCGAGAACACAGAACGAAGAACGTGACAGAGTCGTTTGCAACATTCGCTCGAAAGTCGTGGATGAATCCATCAAGGTCCCCATCACCAAGCAGCCGGAAGGCAGAAAAGGGGAGTGATGGTGAAGCGGATGATTCAAAAGGGGGCGGTGTAAGCCGTCAGTCAACCGTGCTGAATCCTAAACTGGACAAGAGTCGACGGAGCAAAACCATGGATAGTCTTCCAGTTCCCGCAAGATCGGGGACTTTGTCAAAAATGAGGCAGCGACCGCAGAGCGTGTTTATGAACCTGACAAAATCCACGAACTCCTCTACCAGCAGTCTGCCAAGCAGCTCCGTTGATAATCGATCAACTCCAAGGACATCGACTGACAAGGTACCGCCACTTCCAACTGCCCCATCTACCGAAAAGCTACAGCTACTGGGGTCTAATAATCCGAAGAGGCGAGATGAGCTCTGGTCCGCATTTCGGTCGATCGAAAACGATTTCTCGAAATTTCAATCGAAAACCTGGTCACTGAAAACGAACGTGGTTCGAGCCTCACTTCTTCCTTTCTTACGGAACCATGCGACCCACCCATCCAATAAAGATTTGCGCCCCGAAGATTTGGATCGAAGGATTAATATTTTGAATAAATGGTGGACAGGTCTTTTGGAGGTACTAGATGGTAGGCAGAACCAAACAGTGAGCGGAGTGGATCGACCAATATTGCTCGATGCATGCTATGCTATTATGGTACGTCCAGAATGGAGGTGTGGCCCTTCGCAGTTTGCGTCTTTATCAGAACGTGCAGCATATGTGCCTCCGGAGGGTAGGTCTACTGTTGCAAAGAAAAGGTCTTCTGGTTCTTTGCAAAACACCGTCACACAGTTCTTGGCCGAGTCAGTGCATCACAATACTCGGAATATGTTCATCCAGAACTTGCTTACTCAAATGAACTTTGTGGTTGAAAAAATGTCATTGAGACATGCCCCGGCTAGTCTTGTGACGTTCTGTGGTAAAGCGGCCGCCTATGCTTTCTTTTTCGTACCTGGCGTTGCTGAAGTCTTGACTCGAGTTTGGAAAATACCTGCGGATACGCTTCGAAGGGTCTCAGATGAGATAGGAATGCCTAGGAAGGCCAACAAGGTCGACACAGACGAAGTGATAGCCCCATTCCCATCTCATATCCATGGTTTAGGTTGGACTTCCGTCAAGTCCATGTCAAACCATCTGCGCTCAAATCCATTTTTGCCAGTCATGGTTGCGAAAGTTCCATGGTATGGTCCTTGGATGGCCAGATGGTGTGGACGAGACAGTGATTTATTCTTCGTTTTCGTGAAGCACTATCACATTCTGGCAGAGGAGTTCTTACCAGCAACTCTTCCCCTAGTTAGTAAAGCTCGAGCTCCAGGTATGTAAAGGATAACCCGTTCGGCGCTGGCAAAACTGACTAACAATGCTTCAATAGGATTTCTTTTAGTTCAAGCACAGGTTTTGACTGCTCTCGATGGCACGGTCCATCGACAGCCTGTAATAGATCCCTTGCCCGTTACATTTGATGATGTTCTGGCCGGAGCTGATGCAACAGCTGCCGCTCTCCCGCTACCTTCTAATAACTCGTCACGGCCTATGGGAGAAAATCGTCTGATAATGCTTCTACGAGATTTCATATCTGAGCGCCCTTCGGATTTTCAAGTTGCGCGACTGACATTCGCTGAGACATTTGGCAAAATGATGCAGGCTACTGCCCGGAGAACCTCACTGTTCAACCACAACGCCTGCTTTGTAATGTGTGACTTTATGGAAGAAGCACTGGGGATATTTATTCGATTCAGCGTCGCAAATGTCTCGGAGTCTGACTGCATTGATTGGTACTTCTGGATGGATGTTTGCAAGAAGATGCTCCAAAGTGAGAACAGCATGTCTGAAATTCGCCTATTTGCCTTTTTGTTCGGGTCTTGGAACTTGATTGCAAGCGACGAGCGTAGAAAGGAGGTAATTTGCATGGATTGGCTCTTGACTGAAGACACTTTTGAACGATTTTTCTGCCACTGGTGTCCTATGGTCAGAGCCTATTTCATGCGCCTACTGTGTTGGAGACTATGTAGAGATGATGGAGAGGCTTCCGCCCTTGACACGAAAATATTTTCTATTGTCTCCACACGCATCAAGGCTTGCTGGGCGCACTACCTGCATCTCAAACAAGTTGCAGAGAAGACAGATGCACTGCTGCCATCATCCGCTCCATGTACTCCCGCACCGGGCCGTCGTCTACTTATAATCAGGAATGATAACCAAGCCCCTGCTTCCAATTTATTCCTTGGATTCGATGGGTTGACATCTAATATACCCACCTCTCCCACAGCAGGAGTCACTCAGCCAACAGCGTATAAGCGTCACTCTTCTCTCTCACTTCTGTCACTGGTCGAACCGGCTGATTCGACAACTCCTGCAGTGAAATCGGACTCGCCTCCCTCTTCAAAAAAACGATGGACTTTTATGGGCAAAGTTCTGCCTTCTATGTCTAATCTAATCGAGCCCACACCGCCAGCCACTCCTGCTGTAACTCCGCTCCCAAGAACCCAAAGCCTCGAAGACGCACGCCGTGAAACTGCCATTGCACGAGCAAGACCACAGCTTCATTCAAAGCACTCAAGTTCTGATAGCGAAACTCCTCCATCTACGAGCACCCACAGAGCATTCAGCTTCAAATTCAGCCTAGAATGGAGTCAGCATTTTGAGAAACCGCAAGCTCAAATCTCGGCTCATGGAATCGCCCCTGGACCTCGGGGAGTCGTTGGGTTCAATGTGTGTACAGAGAGGCGACTTTCTCCTCCGAGACTACCAGCGGCAGCTCAAGCATGGCTAGGAGCCAGAGTTCCGGGTATCAGTCGTGAAGTCCTTCCAAAGGATCCCGGTGCTGTAGAGGAAGACTCTCCGAGTGCTTCAAGGAGAGGAGACCGGATCATCCGAGCGAAATACGCCGGCAGGGCATTGGCGGAATGGGCTTTGATCGTTGCGGAGTGTAACAACTTTGTCGACAGACGCAGGGCCGAAGGCGTGCCATCGCTGCGATGGGTGGAAGTCCCAACGCTGGGCATTGAAGGTTTTCGAAAACTTGGCTAAGCCGCGTTAACGCGGGTTTTCTCATTCCAAAGCACATACGCATATTACTTTAATTCGCATTCAGCATTCAGCATTCAGCATATCGTATCTCGTACTTATTAACGACACATCATTCGGCGGATACATTCTTTTCTCCATATCCTTGGTTCTTTTTTGGAAACACGATCAAAAGCGCATCATCATTTTGCGGAGGCCATTACTTCACAGCACATCATTGCATTAGGATGGATTGAATTGGATTTTTGTTTTCTTCTTTTTTTTGTTTTTTCGATCGAAAAGGGGAGCTGCGATCTCGTCCTTTTCTTTCTGCATAGCATTGGCGCGGCGCTAGGGGATCAGGATATCATCTTTTTTTTTTGTTTATAATCGGACAAGTACATTCATTGCACCCTCGTACTGGGGCTCCGTCCTGTTTTTGTTTGTTAATATCGTTCTCTTTTGTATATTTGGGCATGGTACATTGAAGCATGGCGGGGGCGCACTGTAGCCCCTGTCGGGAGCTGGAGCTGGAGCTGGAGCTTGGATGAGAATAGAGATGGCTGGCTAGGCTAGTTTGGAAATTAAATCTGGTATATGGTCTTTTTGGGAGTGTGGGGGGATGGGGTTTTGAAATATAGATAGGTTGGAATTGGATGGGATGGATGGATGGATTTGGTGGGGCGACTCTTTTTTTTGTTCTTGTGTTTTTTGTTTAGCGTAACCAATCTCTCAATTTCCCCCCCCCTTGTTTGTTAATTGTTTCTTCTGTTTCTTGGGGTGTTTGATGGAAGCTTCACCTTTTTGCGTTTGTTGTTGTTGTTGTGTTTTAATGATGAGAGAGTGAGGGTGTGGTTGGTGTGGAGGGGCTTTTGTTTTGATTAACCGAGCCAGCGAGTGAGGAGGGGATTTGGGTTCCATGGATGGGTTTATTGGTGTGGTACGAGTATGATTTGGGTATAGAAGGATGGAATGGAATGGAATGGAATGGAATGTTGTTTTGGTGCTAGTTTACTACTACTCAGTCGTGTTTCGGGATTTGGAGTGGGGATTGAGGATGCAATTGGATTGTGAATGGAGGAGTGGAGTGCAGTGTGGAGGGTTGGTTGGTTGGTTGGTGGATCCGGATAGAGTAAATACTGTAGTACGTGAATGGTCGTGGGTACGGGGTACCTGGTAGTGGATAAAGTAATTTGATGGGGTGTTTTGAGTTTGAATACTTCTTCTCTTCGTGTGCTTTGTGCTTTTGATGGTCTTTGGTTTAGTATGTGGTGATACCGATGTTGTCGTTGTCGTTGACCTAGTTTGTGATCCTCTCCACGCGATGACGGGGTTTATGTTACATTTATGTCTAAGCTACCAGACTTGGATTCATTATTTATCATATATCATATATACCCGAGGACATACAGTATCTGAGGATCGGAATCGAATCTGAAGAGCTTAAGAGCTTAAGTTATGTGTTATGTGTCTAGAGTATCTTTCTTTTTGTTTTTACATACAGTACTTCTCGTATTTTTTACCTACAGAACTTCTCGCATTTTTTACATACTTCTCGTATATAATACTAACTACTGTAACTAGGTAGATATTAAACCTTGGATTATATTATATTTATCACAGTAGGACGACTTCGGCTTCAGAGTTCAGGAGCTTTGCCTTATCTTTATCTTTCTTTATTCTATATTCTACATACCTACCTTGAAAAGACATCCTATAATATTCTACAAACAAAAATTATATTTATCACAGTAGCACGACTTCGGCTTCAGAGTTCAGCTGCCTGCCTTATCTTTATCTACATACCTATCTTTATCTTTATCTTTCTTTATCTTTATTTCACATACCTATCTTTCTTTATTCTATATACATACCTTGAAGACATCCTACAATATAATATCCTACAATCATACAAAAAGCTACGAGAGATATACATATCATAGCACTTCTTCCTATCTCATTACCAGTTGAACTTAATCCAACTTAATCCAACTTAAACAAGATCCAACCAATACTTAGAGTACTTATTACACATCACATCGATCGTATCGCATTCTTAAAACATACAGTACATGTTAAGATAAGATAAGACGTATGTATACCTAACTTGACCTGATCTGACCTGAGAATCTCAATCTACATTTAAAAAGAAGATTATGGGATAGTGATAGGGAGGAGGTATAGAGGTTAACAGACGGTGAGGTGAGGTGTGAAGTTAAGAGGGTTGTTGGGGTTGTTGGGGTCGTGAGATATATTGTTACCTGGTATTGTCATGTAATCAGAGATCTTGACGGACAGGCGAGAGGGAGAGGGAGAGGGAGAGGGAGAGGGAGGGAGAGGGAGGGAGATATATCAGGAGCTTAGCTTGACTGTCATGGACATGTCAAGATGACGAGGAGGAGATTTGTCCTCGTACTTTTAAAGTCATCGTGAAGTTTTGGGTTACCGGTAGAGACCTTCCTTTCCCTCGGCAAAATCATACCCCACTATCTCTGAATGACAATTCTTTTGAGTTTGTAGGTTTTATTCTTGATTTATTAGATATAGACGTTATCATAGAGAGGTCAGGGTTGTAGGTTAAGACAGTGAAGTGTTATGGTGATATCGCTTAGCTACAGTAGCAGGATAAATCGCTAAATCCCAGGGGCAACATAGAGGTATCATCTTCTAACCAGCTTACTTATGGTAGCAATAACACATATACCCCAATGCAGAGCTCCCAGATAAAAAAGACGTCTGCTTATGCTTAAAAATACCTTTTCAATTCTTAGGAGACTTCTTGAACAATATGTTTATACTAGCGACTCAGGTGTGAGTTACATAAAAAGAAAAGCTAGGCTATGAACATGTGTTTGAAAGTACGTAGTGGTCACCCAGACTCTAGAGAGGTACGACATTTCTCATCTGAAAAAAAGTACAGCAAATCGTAAGCTCTATGTGATCTCTCAGTGCCAGTAAATGGGATCCCACATGGGATCATCCTGCGACATCCTTAATCGATCATAGCTACCTGCAAATATCTTTTGTCCTAAAACACAATGACGAAAACACAACGGCGAAATGAATTTACCTAAAACCATTGAGAAGACGACTTCATTTATGGTTCTCTTCCAATCGATCCTTTCAGTGCTGTTAATTGACCTTCATCAAACCCTTCGTCATCTTAAGAGGTTTACCGTACTTTGCGGTGTAAGCTGCGGTATGAGCTACCTTCCAAGCCTCCGGGTCTTTAGCTCCGTCTATCTTAATGGTTTGGGCAATAGTTGGATACCATGTGATACCGATGAGCGCTAGTTCCACCCGGCTATTGAGTTCCTCGAAAACATCATCGCTAAGTGATTGCTCCAGTTCTGATTCTGAGGGTGTCTGAATCTGAAAGTCGATTGGACGCGAGGATCTGAGTCTTCTGATGATCGAGGGAAAAGTCGGATTTCCCATTAGCACAACTATAATAACCTCTTCCAAATATTGGTGACCACCTATCCACAATGACGGGTCAAACATGTCAGTGCTATCTTGATTCATGGCTACACGATAGCGTGCATGCGTTGTTTTGGTGACAAATCCGCATGCGGCATCGTCCGAGGTCGGAAAAAATATGTCGAACTTCCAGTTCACGTAGATAAAGGGTTCATGGACACCTTTCTCGTTCACTTGATATTCCGAACCTTCAACGGTTCCAAATGCCAGAGTATACTGCTTGAGACCCACCGTACGCGCTTCTCTAGAAACGTGAAGAACAGAAGGAGGGTTGAATCGCTGGACTTTAAGCTTTCCAGGAAATAGAGCGTGCTCCCTCTGTATCGCCATGCTCTCCTCATGTGCCCAGTCTGGATCAACATATGATCCCCATAAGCCAATCACTCTTTGTTCCTGGCATGCAAGGTCCCAAATTTGAAAACGAATCTCTACTGGAAGATTGGGGAAGAGCGTAAAGACTGGAGAGACACTCGAGATATCAGCCTCCTTCTTGGCATGTGCCCGAGTTCGAGGCATATTGACGGACGGTCGAGAAGTCGAAAACCGCAGAAGGGTCGAGGTTGATGGCTCAAGGTTGGCCGATGACTTGGAAATTGAACTTTCAACGGAGTCAGAATGGTTCATTCACATCGATACGTGACGAAGAGACGTATAGGCTCTGCAGATATAACTATACCTTCTCTGGAAGTTTCTCAGACGGGAAGAGAGGATATTGAAGCTATCAAATTGAAGCGTTTTCTAAAAGAATTTTCCAAGAATCAGGTTGATGGAGGATGAGAGCGTCGAAAGTATTGTAGACGGAGAGATTTGGGACTTTGAGGTAAAATTGATGGAGTATGGACGCGAGATGGAAGAGAGTGTGGTGAGTGGAAGATCTCACGACCTCTATTTGACAATTGATGCCATTGAGGACGACGGGGTTGGTGAAGATCAGAAAAAGGATTGGAAGAACTTTTCTAAAGTACCTATGAACGACAGAGCGATATGGGAAGGGCGTTCCTTCCTTCCACTTCATAGTCACGTGACTGACCTCGACTCAACCGACATTTGCACCTACCGGTAGGTTCAACGGGTCACTTCCCTATATTTTCACCACAAAGCCCTTCAGACACTCTTTCTTAATAGAGTTGAACTTTTTGCCTTTGTGTTGCAGAGTTCTGGGTTTTTCCTGATGTCACGATGATCTTCTGGGGATTTTCAAGAGCAGGTTGATGCGGAAAACGCAACCAATGAGATAGGACGAGCAGCATTTTCTTATCATTGGAATATCCTAGAATTCTCAAGTCTTGCCAGATGAAGAGCAAGTAGCGATTGTATCAATGGAATTTTTTTCATGCCACGAGACATACCATGACGATCGGTCCTTTCGAGTTTCTTTTGTCAACGAACATTCCATTGGCGCCTTAAGTATGATAATCCTTCGTCAGAAGGTTACATAGGGGCTCAGTAATGATCTCATGGGTCTTCAAATACCCTTCAAGTATTGAATGGCTTCGGTACTTTTTGGATTACCGGTAGTTGGGGATTTCCTTCTTCTGAACTGCTCTTGAGACAGCATGGTTCTAGCGCATAGAATAGGGCCGCTATATCGGACGGATGTGACGTATATTTGAGACCTATTGACGGCTTTTGTTTCTTCCCCTGAGAATTCTATAGGAACATCCCTTCTAGGAAGAAGATGTACGTTGAAGGTGTTGTTTGCGGAATGGGACCAGGATGTGTTGACGGCGTATTCAGAGGAGGTTATTTCTTGAACTATTTATAAGTCTTCTTACAATCCTAGAAGGATATTCCTTTTTTTATTGAATACCCATTCCCATTATATCTTGTATTGTATTGAACTGGTTTGGTCGAAGGATGTGTATCTGACGTGAAAATCTTGAACCAAGTCTCGGGTGCTCGCTTCCGACTGAGAAGACTATTTGTATTTGTACTCGTACTCAGTAGACAAAACAACTTCTAGAAAAGTTTCGTCAACTTTCCCGAATATGCTAACGATAATAATGGGATTTTATTCGGTGAAATCAGTACTCTTAGATTGCCTTAAAGGTGGGGGTTTTTCCCTTGCAGCAGCCACAAATGTTTCAGCCACAGGACCAACAGTTCTCCATTTTCTTGCATCAATACTCCACTGATTCCACCACTCAGAATCCAGAAGATTCTCTACATGCAAACGGTCCACGATGTTTTCCCTTGTTGTTTTCCCTTGCCCAGTCGGATCACGGTCTGATCTATGGCACGTTTTGGCACGTTTGGCACCTAGTCAGACGTCCGCTTTCAATCTCTCACTTGCCTCATCGAGCTGCTGACTGCATGGATAAATTGGCAAAACCGGTGACGACTTCAGCCGCAATCAAAAAGCTCATTTACCCGGACAAATCAGGTTGTACCAACAGGTGTACCAGCAGGCTTGCCATGCGACAGAACCTTGGAAACCCATAAATATCTTAGCATGTGCAGGTTACACTACAGGCGGGTGGTACCGAGGACCAACGTCGTACTCGAGTAGCTCATCCCTATTGTACGAGTTCTCGTCTTTTCTCTGTCTTTGCCCAAGTCTTCTCTTCTCATTTCTCATTTCTTTGCTCATCGTGTACTGCGGTTTGTCGATGATGAGTGGCTCTCCGACCCGAGTTGGATGCTTTGTTGCCGCTATTGTTTTGCTGTTTTTTTCGACTGTTACGGTTGGTTTGCGACTGAGAGTTCGCAGCATAAAGAGATCGTATCTGGAACTCGACGATCTTTTCATCTTCATTTCTCTGGTATGATCCCCTGTTGATGCACAGGTTGGAGAGGTACGACATGAAGGTGGCGAATCTAACGTTTATCCAGCTTTTCGTGTGGGCTCTTGCTATTATCCTTATTGTTGGTAAGTTAGCTGTTCATCCTCTCACATAACATCCGGTTAATTGTCCTAGCCGCCGCCAGAGGGTCTATAGGCACAGGTGTAGTGCGTGGTAACAACGAGATACTGGGGTCCAAGGTCAGTAAACGCCGCACCATATAAGTCAAATTTCTTACTGGTTACCGAAGTTCGCCTTTGTCTCTCAACTACTATCAACTATCGTCTATGGTACAATAAAACTCAGCGTCTTACTTTTATTTCGACGAATCTTTCATGGCAATAGTTTCGACATAATATCACTCGCAGCCATTGCATTGGTAGTAGCAACGAGCGTCTCGTTCTTTTTTGCAACTATTTTCCAATGCGGACCTAATGTAGCCGGTCTTTGGACTGGTCCCAATCCCCCTGCAAGCCATTGCAGTTCGACGAAGGATTTTCAACTTGGTCACGCTGTATCAGATGTTGTAACCGGCCTTCTGGTACTCACAATTCCAATTCCGATGATTTGGAGACTACACATGTCACTAGTTCAAAAGACTAGTATTATGATGGTTTTCGCAATCGGCGCTTTGTATGTGAAAGAAAAACTATATAATTCAACTTTCACACCGAATGATATACTGAGTAAACCCTTAGGTCTGTGGCCGTAGCTTGTGCTCGCATTGAATTTATCGTCAATGGCTACTACAGTAAGTTCCCCCTTCTCAGTTTCTTTTCAAAATCCCCCGCTAACCTCAAACCAGACCACTACGTGGGTAGTAACCCCCGAGGTAAGCGAAACAAATCAAAGCACTGACCAAAACCCCTCTCTAACCAAACCTACAGACCCAGAAACAAACATAATGGTATGGTCCTACATCGAAGCAGCAATCGGAATAATCGGCGCCTCCCTCCCAACCCTAACACCCCTCCTACAAGGCTACATGGACGAAGACGGTCTCCGCTCCAGAATCTCTCTCACCTCAACCCGCTCCCAGAAAAAGGGCGGCGAGGTCTCGGAATCGAATACGTGGAGCTATGAGATGCCGAATCGGGATATTTATGGACAATCTAGTTCGCAACTTACGACGCGGATTGAACGTGAGGTGACGAGGGATTTTGGGGTCGTGATTCCGGGGGGGAGGATTCTGAGACAGGATAACGTTGTTGTGCAGGAGGATCGGATTTGATGTATATATGTATAGGGTGTTCTTTTGTAGTATATGGGTGTTGGGTTTTCTTGGAGTGTTTGGGTATTGATGGGATTGAGTGGTGTTGATCATGCCGAACTTATCCAGCGTCGAAATACAACTCTGATATCTCTCCCGAAAAGTCTGCTCAATCTGCTTGGTCTCTGGAATCAATACGGAGGACGAACAATCCTTGTTTACCACCAAGTTTGTCCAGTTGCGAATGTCTCTTCGGCAAAAAGTCCTTAAATTACTCTATTATCCCAATTCTAGCCCTAAGGATTCGCATTCGAGCTTTTTCTAGCACCATGGTATTCTTAAAAGGGTATCCAGATTCCAAGTAATAACCAGTTTTCTCACGGTCAGGATAGCGTAATGGCCTGATGAAATCTTCATTTCAGTCAATTGCTCTATCATCTCAATTCACGCTACAGAAGTTAGAACTCCAACTCAATTAAAAAATAAAGCCCTCACAACTAGAAAACGACGATACGATACGAAATCAGTGCTACCAAAGCAATATTACCCATATCTTTCCAGTCTAGTTCTGTTGTACGAAGTACGGTGTACATGAGATACTGTACCTCGTGCTTTCAATCGGGCGTGCGAAAGGTACCGGTTACACTTGTACTTGTACTTGTGTTTGTAGATTTTCGGTCATTGTTTATCGTACAGATGTGTGATGGAATGTGGAACGGAAGTGTTCTCGAAGTGTTCGAGAACAATCGGTTCTGTTGTACTAGTACGAATTTGTTCTGTTGTACAGAGGGGGGTTGAGGTGTGACTATATGTCTTGAATTCATGGACAGATGTGATCTTGTTCGCTTTAGGAATTCAAATATAGAGAGAGGTTGGATGGGGAATACTGCTCCCGACTAGGCTTCGAAGACATTCTGCCACTAGGATGATACGATCTCGCGATCGAAAAGGAGGGAGAAAGATTTCCTTGGTTTTGGGGAGACTGTTTGTAATGCTTCGTAATTCTACTGGCGGTTTTGACGTTCTAGTACGTATATCTCATTAACCGCGGCTTTTCTTGTTTAGCGATGTGCAGTTCGCAGGTGATTTGAATGTTAATACACAATTATATATAAATATTTCAGTCTTTCTATATATATATCTTCCAATCATTTCCCCGTTATCTTGATCTCCAGGTATCGCGCGGGAGGGTACACGAGAAGAGTAAGAACCCCACTGAAATATATCCCAACATCACCTCCAAAACCTCCAAACTTCGCAGCTATCGGTCCTATATACCAAACCTGCGACATCCCCGGAATACCACCCGCGAAATATCCAACTAAGAGAGCAAAAACAGCAGCAAAGCCCCAAGGAAGCTTCCCGGGGAGATCCCATATCTCCAAGTTGTAGCCGATATTTCGACGGAACCATTTATCCTCAATCAATAAAACCAGTGTGAAACTTATTGTCCAGTAACCCAACAAGGAGACGAAATTACTAACGATCAGTGATAGGTGCTCACGACCAGCAATTGCCAAAACGGCAATGATCAGGGCGTTAAGGAATGACCAGATAAATCGTGGGATGGCGTGAAGATAGTCCCCCAGAAGTTGAATGGATAACCCCGAGGAATAATTGATGGCCACATTGTTGCCTATGACAGTAAATATCAAAAGAACAAGGCAAAACTTTGAGAAGCCCTGGGGATGAAAAGATTCTAGGAGAAGACCTCCAAGTCCATGTTCCTCGTATGCGGTTGTAAGGTAAGCATTTGATTCGACACCGCCGAAAACGATATTTCCTAAACAGCATCCAATAACTTCAGCGATGGCTGTTGGAATCGTAAGACCAAGAACCGTCAAAATGAAGATCTTCCAGGAGCTGGTGTTCTTTGGGTAATTGCAGTAATAATCCGAAGCAATCGAACACCATCCCGAAGCATTAGAGAAGCACAATGCGATGAAGTTGAGCATTGAACCAGAATATATGAGACCTGTATCTTTCCCTGGACTCGAAGAATCAACTTTCCCCCCAACTTGTCCTATGAGTATGCAAAGTAGGATGAATGACATGATCCAAGCGTATTTTTCCCAGGTGTGGACGACGGCGAAGCCAAAAATGGAGACGATGTAGGCCAGAAGTGAAAGGATGATACATCCGACAGCGATAGTCATTTTATAGTCCGAAACTGCGCTGAGTACTTGTCCAACTATCACGACATTGACAACTGCAAATCCGCCTCCGATGACTATGTTTAGAACCGAGCAGATCTTTGCACCGTAGAATCCGAACGAGTATCGAGAAGTCGCAATCGAGCGGAGACCAAGCTATATAGTAGTTAATATAAACTTGAATCTGAATCTATTGGGTGGATAAATCCTACCTTAGGTCCCAAAGTCCCGCAATAACCGGTACAGAAAGATCCAACTAGAGTTCCAACAATACACCCAGTAATCGATTGTTTAAGAGAAAGTCCCCATTCAGGACCAAGCATCCCAATTGGAATTGCTCCAATATGGCATGTCATTGTCCACCACATGAGAAAGACATTCAGAATGGAAGGAGGTCTTTTATCTTCTTCTCTGATCAAGTCCACACCCTGAGTCTCAATTCCCAACTTCGCATCGAGCCAGTCCTCCCCACGACATAATGTACTCAGAATCCCTTTCTTTTCCCGTAATTCTTTCGCACGAGTTTTCGATGACGATGGGACGACTTCATCGTTGGAGAATGTCTCAATCTTTCCTTCGTACTCCGGCGTACCAGATTCGAGATCACGAGTTAGATGATGGTGTTTCTCTTCAGATGACATGACAACATCTTGCTTCTCAACAGCGGAAGCCATTGTTGAGCAATTGATATCAATCTTGAAACATAGATATGTCGAGGAGAAAGATTCGATATCAAGAATAGATGAGGAGATAAGGGAGGGGTGAGAACATCCTACCAGTACGAAAGTAACATCCCATCTTTGTACCGGCCTTCTTGTACCTTTTCATCTGCAGGAGCTATATCTAAAGTAGCTTTGTCCTATCTTCTGGAAGCGGGTCAGAAGGTTTTTGGTGTGGTGTCCAAAAAACCAACGTCCGGGGAGGCCGGCCAATACATCCCAACGATCTGTATGACCTGATAAGCTTTTGTGGTGGTAAAGATCTCCAAAAGGGGAAGGACTTGGCAAATGCTTGTTGGTAATGTATTCGGGTTTTATATATTCGCTATTGTGGATTGGTTGAATTATACGGGTTTACATACAAACAGCATACTGCCTCGACTGGATGTGAGCTTGAGTGGAAGATTATTATATCTAGGGTTGAGGGTTCTGGTCCACCTGCAAAATGCTCACAGGACAAATTGTTTATATCCAGTACTATTCTTGCGTTCTAAAACTCAATTCCCGATGTTGTCTTAGAAGTAATAAGTTGAGATGGCAGAGCTCATGCGTGGTGAGCAGACATTATACAATGGTAAAAGTAGTACAATAATTAGCGGCCTTTTCGTTTTTCTGCTTTCTGGGTCAGTCTGAATCGTTTGTAACATTTTCCTTTGCTGGTCTTAGAAAGCGCGAACATCTGGGTAAATTACTCCAGATATCAAGACCAGCTATAATTCCTGTTAGCAAAAAATACCACTTATATATAACAATTTGAGGGCGATTTACTGCCACATTCAAATCTCCACAGAAGCCCAGACCCGTATAATGTCACCTAGTACCTTCTCGTAACCCAGCAAGTGTTTTTGAAAGTTCACCATGGGATTGTCCAATGATCTCCACTTATTCATGGTTACCATCACGAACTCAAATCCAATTTCTGGCTAGTGGGATGGCAATTAGTGAAATTCGCATGGTTTGCCCTGGTGATGCACCTTGATGGCCGAGATACGACCGTTACATACGACCGTTCGTTAAACTTCATCCGTGACCTGAGTTTGAGGGGTAAAAACTTAGGCTGGATATCAGCTGTAATTATTCCACCAGAGCAAGGCGTTGTAACTGTTGCGGTATATTCCACTCGTTTTGTCACGTTTATTGTAGACCCACTTCGTTCGAGTACCTAATACTCGAACGCTCACACTTCTTTAGCTCCTTAGCAATTGAAATACTACTTTGAACCACACCTAATTGCTCACAACAGTACACTGTTGATATCCCTTGGATATCGACAGATATCTCTATCCCAGCAGAGAAATATGTAAGAAACATATGAACAGCTAATTTGGGTGCTTTTGATCTTTGACTGATTGTGTATCGGGCTGATAGATCAGATTTCAATGTCCGTTTTCTTATACGCAGGTTGTTGAACACCATTTTTCCTTATCGATCATTCTTTCAATGCCAATGGAAAAATATAATACCCCATTTACCATTCCAGCAAGAGTAGTAAGAAAGCAATCTCATATTCCTATTCCCCATACAGAACGCCAACTTTTTAAAGCCTAATAACTTCCTTCCCCCTGACAAACTTTTCATACAAACACGCATATTTATTCCTCCAACAACTAATCTCCAAAAGATTCCTCCTCTTCTCCCCCTCCTTCCCCCTAGCCTCCACAGTCTGTAAATCCTTCTCAAACTTATACGCCACATCTTTAACCCCCGTCAGGGCACCAGTAACCAACGGCGCAGTACTAAGCCCACTATACCAAGTAGGCCATCCCTTCTGCGCTTGCTTTCCCGACTCGATATAATAAAGGTCGTTTTTAAGTCTGAGATTCATCTCGGTCAATTGATCAGCAGCTCGATTAATAAGCATATCCAAACGTTCCCTTTCCTTGGTAAGTTCTTTAGAAGTCCCATCCATCAACTCACACTCCTCCCCAGAGAGAAGACATAAAAGCCAAGATTCGAAAACGTCGGGTTTTGGGACTGGGTTTTTGAAACAGAAGATTCCCGCCATATCACAGGATTTCTTATACTCCTCATACTCCCTCCTCTTGTTCTTCAGGTATTCCCTCGCAGTACCTCCATACCGACGTAACTCCTCTTTCGCCACGGTAATATGTTCAACATCCCGATCCAAATACGAAAGATATCCATCCGAAATAAGTAAATTGATTCTCTCCGTCAAACCATCGCGATCAGATTGCATCCCCTTCAGACTCTCAATCGTACGCGAAGAAAAGTTCTGTAAGGCTGCGTAGACATCTGGTGATTTGAGGAGTTTGGAGGTTAGACTTAGTTCTTTTGTGATGTTGGTTAAGCTTTTTCGTGTTACCACTGCTAAATGTTTGGAAAGGGTGTTGAATTTATCTAATTGGGGATTTGCTGCTGCTGCGTGGACGAATGCTCCTCGGTAGCCGTCTGTTAGCTTGGTGAATACTCGTCGGGCGTTATCTTCGTTTTCTGCGCCGAAGATTTTTTTGAGATCTGTGTGGGTGTTTCTTCGGGAGAGGAGGAATGCTGTATTGGCCTAAGGACCGGAAATTCCAGTCAGTCAGTTTGTATTCTTAGAGTATTTAGTATAGGACGTAATTGATAAGTGTGAGAATCGTCAGGAATAACGCAGAACTTGAGAAATATCTCAGCTCTAGATACTTCCAAACAAGTTCCAAACAAGCAAGAGCTCACAACCAGAAAAACGAAACTCACCTGATCCTCAATAATCCTAAGAAGCATACCACCAGGCGCAGCCTTCGAAGCACTCAAACTCATATTCGCAACCTGATTAACCATAGTCGGCAACCGTCTACGAAGATAATCAATCTCAAACGGACTATCTTTCTGCGATGGCGTATCACTCGAGAACAAGTGTGTCCTCAGGAGTGGATTTTTCGGGAACATAGGCCATTTTGGAAGGAAGGCCCAAAAGGTAAGGGCAATAACTAAAGCAGTTAACCTCTTACCCCATCGTGTGAGGCTTTCTCGTCTATCAATTGCTTTTTGTCTTCGAGCTATTTGAGAGGCGCGTCGTGATGGGTAGAGATTTACAGGCTCGTTGTTGTATCTGGGGATTGAGCTACGACGACGAGCTACGACTGGAGTTGTTTTGATGGGAGTCGTGCTGTATTGAGAAGATCTTCGACGATATTCTGACATTTTTTTATTTCTTGAATCATAAATGGATATAGTACTATGCACAGAAACTGTTGTATTTGGATAAATTAACGATGTTACCTGAGCGAGCTTGTAATCTCGAAGACAAAGAAATATATGCGGAGCGATTGTAACTGGCACCCAAACGTCATGAATGTAAAACTGTCTTTGTCTATTTCCGCATGCGACCAAAACAATGCCCCCAAATGAAAGCTAGAACTAGATTCAATTGCTAAAAGTGGACCAGAATCTGCGCAGCCCTTTTAATTCTCCCAAACCTGTGCGATGAAGTCCTTGATATCTCTCAATAGGATATCAGGGTTTTCAGTGGCAGGGAAATGGCCTCCCTAAATCAAAACAACATGTCAGAAAAGCGACAAGTAATAGACTCCACAACAATTAATGCTTACACTCTCATGTCTCCTGTAGAATACCAAGTGACCGGTTGTGGCAGCCCAAGCTTGGGGAACAGGAGCAATATCTTTGGCGAAGGAGGTATAACCGAACGGTTTTGGGATGTAATACTCCGCAACAAATTGTACACCATGATTTGTAGACTTGAAAGTATTTCCAGCATTAGCCAAACTAAGCTTCCAGTTTTCTTTTAGAACCGAAGAAAATTTGTGAAAGCACCTACTTGACGGTAATTGTAAAATGAGGAAGATATAGTGTCGGTATACCAATACAACGACGCTGTTTCGAAGAGCATAATGCTTGGTTTATCACTCCATTCGAGATACTTCTCACCAATCCTAAAGTTTTCAGTCAACCTTCTAGTATTCGACACGGAAATAGAACCGTAGTATTTACCATGCCAACAAAGCAAGTGGGTTGCTAGAAAGTACTAGTCCGATTGTGCTAGAACGAGTTCCTTGCTCAAGAGCATAAGCTCTACCTGTTGCTTCAAATTTCTTTGTTCTTTTAAGATCCTCGAGATCAGTATATGTTATCTCACCAATGGGCTGGGTAGGCTCAGGCATATAGCAATAATTCACATGAACAGCTGATAATCGATTAGCATCCTTACGAATTGTAGAATATCAGAAGACAAACCCTTGCAAGTAGAAAACTTGGCCCCAAGAATACGAGCAATCCTGCCTCCCATATCACCTCCTTGAGCAACATAACCATCACCAAATCCAAGATCAATCATCAATTTATCAACGATTGCTGCTGCATCGGAAAGATCAAAGTCGCGCTTCAATGGTGGAGCATCTGAAAATGCGAAGCCTGGGAGTGAAGGAATAATCACGTGGTATGGCAAAGTAGCAGTCGAATATTGCTCTTCCAAAAGCTTCAACAGAGGGAAAAACTCCAACAAACTTCCTAAAGATGATCATCAGTATATTACTCCAAAAAAGGGTACGCTTATGAATACCTGGCCAACCATGGATAAACACAAGTGGAATAGCATCTTCCCTCTCCGAAAGCATGGCCACAAAATGAATCTGGAGTGCTTCTTGACCTTCGGCTGCAACAGTCGTGATATAATTAGGGAAGGAATTTATGTGCTTCTGATGGTAAGACCTTGACGGATGGTTAGCTTCGCGTAATCAAGTCTGGTATGAGTTATACACGCCAGTCAAAAGAATGTGCCCAGTATGCTTGCGCATTCTGCAGCCAGGCACGAGTTACGCCATGATATTTGTCGGTCGTTGTATTTTCATACGTTTCTTTCGAAATTCTGGCGGATTTTACTAATGACGTCAGCTCACTGATGAGGGAGTCTTGGAGTTCTATTGTAAAGGGGGTTGGGGCAACGATTGCTCCTGCGGGGGCAGTGGGAGGAGAACTTGACGCCATTTGGGTTGTTGTATTCGCTGTATAGCAAAAGTTGACTTGTTTGATTGTGACGCTGATGCTTTGCAATGAGGGGGTGCGTCATCCACCAAAAAGGCGCTATGTAACGCTTCGCTTAGCGATCGCCTTGATTAGGTAGTCGCAATCTCAAGCAGAAACAATAGATTTTTATATATTTATAAATTTGTAGTAAACATAATAAACGGGATACCCTATTCTATCCCGGTATCTTGGTATCTATGATTTTATCAAAAAGCAAGCAGCTCCCCAGATGAAATGTGAAATGTACAATACAACCCCAAAAAAAACAATAGGTTGATGGTTGGTGATAATATATAGAGAAACGAAAAAGGAGTCAGTCGATAACCAGACCGTTTAAAACTCCCGCAATGCAAAAGCGAATGCAATGCTCCCTGAATCCCACCATGCTATGCATGCGGAAAATGGACCCGTCTTATCAAGTCCAGGAGAAAACAAGAGAAGTAAACAAAAAAAAAAAACGCCCGCCCATGCCAAATCCCGACAAAACACATCACACACACACTCAAAATCCTAGATCAACAACCCAACAACCCCCATAAACAGCGCAACAAGTACCCCTTTCTCAACAACAAGACTCGCAGCACCAGCTTTACTAACCAGTCCACCAACTGGGATCGCCGTCCCAGTCGGCGAAACCTGACTTTGCGTAGCCAACGCCGGAGTAGGTACATTCCCTCCATTCCCCCCATTCCCAGCAGCATTCGCACCAGGGACCGGACTAGCCACCAACCCTCCTGGCGGCATCGTAGCATGCAAAATCTCCGTCGGCATAACATTCGTAGGCGTCGCTTGAGCTGTGGGTACATACGTTATTATCGTGTCGGGAAATTTGATGGTTAGGACAGGAAGGGGGATTGTGACGGCGGGTGCAGAGGAGGAAAGGGTGATTAGGGAGGGGGAGAGGAGACGTGTGCAGGAGGTGCAGTTTTGCGCGTCCGAGGAGAGGTTCTTGAATTGTGGTGGTGGGGGAAGAGTGTTGTTTGTAGGGGGGAGGGGATTTGGGGACGCAGAAGCAATTGGGGAAGAGCAGGGGACCGTACCCTTGGGTGTTTGTGTGGTTCTTGGAAGGAAGGTTGCGGTGCTGTTGTTGAATGGGGGGAGGGGAGCAGTGGAGTTTCCTTTTTGGATGGATGAGGGGTTTGTTCCGTTGGTCTTTGGGCCATTGATGGGTTCCTTGGGTGCAGTTGGTGGAGTTACTGGAGTTTCTGGTGCACTACCTGGAGCAACTCCTGCTGCGGCAGCGATGATTGCCTGGTCGATCTTGGGGATTGGAACTTGTCCTGCGATGGGCCAAGCAGCAGACGCAGGAGGACATTCAGGGTGGGTGAAGGTTGGTACATAATCCGCCTCTGCGATTCCAACTGGGACAGCTTTCTTCCATTCGTTAACGAGGTTTGTAAATCCTGGCTCGATAGGGATGGGTTTTCCAGTTGCCTTGTCGTTATCATATTTTACTAGTCCGTAGTTGTTTACTTCTTGTACCCATTCGTAGACGATGCTTCCACTCCAAGTACCGCTCATTTCTGGCCCGAAAATGGCACCTTGGTCAGTAAATAGACGTGGTGCTGGGAGGTTACAGCCAGTTTCTGAGAAGAAGATTGGAATTGAATATTTTTCTGACATCTTTTGGAGGTTGGCGTAGCCGGAAGTTTTGAATGAGGAGTCGCCGCACCATTCGTAGGAGTTGAGACCGAAGAAATCGATGTTGTCCTTTGGATCTGGTTCGCATGCGAGGTAGTTCTGGACTTGTTCTCTGACTTCTGCTACATCCGCGGCGGAATATCCGAGTGGGATGGCACGGTATTGCTTCAAAGCGATATATGATTTGATGTCCGCAGCTGCTGCTTTGATGAATGGGGTTGCGTTTGCTTGAGTAGGTTTAGCTACAACCTCGTTTCCTATCCAGAACCCTCCCACATTCTCATACTGGTGCATAACATCGAGGACCTCGGTGAAAGCTGTGAATTGACGTTTCGTCCATGTTGGCGCGTCGGAAACAATACTCGTGTTGAAGGTGTCCAAATGTAACCATAAATAAATCCCAGCATCGGCAAAAATCTTCATACAATCGTCGTGGTTCTTGAATGGGTTGATGTGATATACTCTAATGGAATTCGTCCCGATGGACTTCATTAGATCTGCGTCGATTTGACAATGTGTTGCGTCGATAAGAGGGTCATCTGGTGTTCCTTGGTATGCGACACCTATTCCTCGTCAGCATGATCCTTGGCTAGAATCGCAGAATTGAAGTTGTATGGACCTTTGAGAAAGAATTGCTGTCCGTCGGCAAAGAATTTGGAGCCCTTGATTGTTAATGGTGAAATGGAAACAGCAGAGTTGATTGCAAAGCTAGCTATCAAAGCAGCGCGAAAGAGAGTGTTAAGCATAATGGCAAAAAAAGATCGAATACAGTGAAAGGATTGAACTGCAATGATCTTTAAAAGGATGAGAATTGATGAACAATCCGCGCAAAAACGGAGGACTCAACACACAACAAGGGAGAGAGGTTGAGAGAGAAAAAAAAAAGAATGCGATGCAATGCGAACAGAAAGCAAAGCAAGAACAAGCAACAATCGGAACCAAAGCCGTAGTATAAACAAAAAAAAAGGAACAGAAAATGGGAACGTGTGAGATGCAAATGAGGTTCAGGAGGAGGAACCGAGAGCGGCACTGCTCAGACTCAGCCTCCACGGTCCTCCAGAATTGTCCATCACCATTCAACATGAAACTCTGGCAGCTGACCCCTGTTGTCCATCAACTGTCAACCGAAGCTTTTCGATGGGTCTGAATGGGACCCTAATGAGACCCTTGCGGGTCATGTTCTGATGCTTGCCACCGAGGCGGCGAGAAAATCGGAGATGGGCGAGAGGGGTCGCCCGTTGGTGGGGGAGACGTTTCATCTTTTTCAGGCGGAACTGTCTCTTTTTCATCATTGGTCCGTAAATTTACGGTCTTGCTCAAAACTGAGGATCCTACACCAAAGCAGTCAAGTTCGTTTGGTGTTGAGGGAAAGCGTCGAATCGAATAAAGTGACGTGGGGTTGTTGAACCTTGACGTTGTTCCTGTGAGCGCTTCTCTAAAGAAGCACGAGAAGGATTTCGCTATGAAACTGTGTTCAAATGTACTTATAAACCCTCGGTAAAATCTCACTAACAACACCAAAGGATATGATTTTGAAGGCTGGTGTTAACGTTGGTTGGGTTTGTTTCTATTTCTGCTTTTTATGCTTGAGATGTGCTTCAAGATCGTCGCATAGTGTCTAATTAAAGCGTAAGGGCCTATTTTCTAGAATATCCTTCGGCGTTGATGTAATAGGGTATGGTTAGAAGAATACATTTTTTTAATTCTTGATATTCAATATAATTACTCAATAAGCTCTCTTTGCAAGCTCTTTAGTTTGTTTGATAATTGAGGTAAGTCACATGATATCACATGACCAGCGGGGGGTTTTGAGAGTCTAACCCCTGTTTCAAGCGAACCAATCGCTACCTGTTTCTCTTCTCTCCTTTCTTCTAAATAGAGAGTTGCAGTCTCAATTTGCCTGTTGATATTTGCCTTAGATTATCCTCACTGTCAGCATTTCAGCAGTCACAAACATATTTCTAAAATAGCTAAGGCTCTGTTCATTCCGAATGTTGGAGCTCGATATCGTCCTGATTAGGGCTGATTTGAGGTGTGTGTGGGTCGTAAATAAGCGCTATTCTTGATTAAGAGCGTGTTCCGGCGCCTTTAAATTAGTTTCTACTCTAAGTTATCGTGTCGATCACTTATTTGATCTACTTGATATTAAGTCTTAACATCGCTTTAGTAGTAAAAGCGAAAACAACCTCGAGAGGTTGTTTTCGACCTTAATATCGCGCTAAGGCTCGCTCGCCACGACGTACGCTACAAGTATATCCCACCTTATTCTATAACGTATTACTAGAACAACGCATCTCGATACTTATAATATTAATTAGCTTCTAAAGAGTTAACTCGAATTTATTTTATATTTTTGCGATATTCTTTGCCGCTGTTAAATTTAATATAGTAGTAGGTGTACTACTCGCCTAGTGAGTGGGCGTAGGTAGCATAAGTGCTAAGAGCGAGGCCTCAAGAGGTAAAGCGGGAGATAATGTATTCCCAAGAACCATGGAAATTATTGGATGGCGTGCTATAATGTATTATTCATCCACTTACTACACCTTCTCTGCTTATTCAGAGTGTCGCGCGACTGAGAAGGGCAACGCCGACGACGGACGCGAGGGAGCTTGGAAGGGTGGAAGGGGGGAAGCGCAATCAATGCCCTAAGCCTGAAGTATCGGTTGGTGGTTGACAGTAGTAGCACTGAAGCAGAAGAGCATGTGCAATTATGGTGTGTAATGAGCGTGTGGTGGTGGTGGTGGTGTTGGTGTTGGTAGGCAGTGATGGTGGTGATGGTGAGTGAATTATACTCACTTACCTCAATCTCTCACTTCCCCTAAATACTCACTACCTAATCTCTCACTCACCCACTCCCCCCTAATCCTCTACCCCCAATCTATAACTTCCCCCTCTATCTCCCTCCTCAATCTATCACCTCACAACCTATCACTTCACAACCTATCTCTCACTCCCCTATAATCCACTCTACCATTCTACATTCCTCACTTACTTCACCATCATTCACTCCCTCAAGCCATCAAGCTCTCACTTCTCAATCTATCACTCCCCTACAATCTACTCTACTTCAACTCACTTCCCCCAATCTCTCACTACCCAATCTCTCACTCCCTCACTCCCTCACTCCCCATGGCTAGAGGTGAAGACTGGCTAGAAGTGAAGACTGGCTAGAGGTGAGGACTAGCTAGAAGTGAAGACTAGCTAGAGGTGAAGTTTGTCAGAAGTAAAGACTTACTAAAAGTGATCAACATCGTGTGTGTCTAATCCACTTGATCCACACGATATTAAGTCTCAACATCGTCTAAAATAGGTATAGTTTACTTGGTACTGTATATCGAGGTCCAACATTCTAAGTGAACAGAGCCTACCTAATCAAAGGCCCCAAAGTAAGAGACCTAGTAATTACTCTATATACACTACATATCAAGAGTACAGCAAAAGATAAAAATACCACCTGATTAATTAATCAAGAACGACAGAAATACTACCTATATACTACTAATAATTTCAATTTCAATATATGTTCTCATCCAAATCTAACAAACACACTTTATCCCCTCATCACTATCTGAGTACAAGACAAGAGTCATCAATCAATAAATGATATACATCTCAACTTTCGACCTTTTCTATATCACATCACATCACCCATATTCCCTTCAGCGAATCACCCTCCATAGCTCATCTCACTAACGAACCATCTACTTACAATACAAGTCTCTACACACCCACAAAGACTAGATAAATCTAAATTCCAAATATACATTTTAATTCTCACTCCTCTTCCTTCCTATCCCCTCGATGCACATACATACACACACATATTCCTTTCGATTCTTGGCACGGCGATATCGACTTTAAGTCCTAGAACCTATTTAGATTTACTCTCAATAAGTTCAATATTACCTTGTTTTTGACATAGTCTATAGATAAGCTTTGAAAAAGGGCTTATTTGAAAATTCTTTCCACTTCTTAAACAGGAAATCGCAAATGTAGAAATCAAAAGGTATATATGTAGGAACGAGAACGAGGAGATCCTCTATAAAGATAACAATTTACAGTTTACATTTTCAAAAAAACAAAAACTAAACTAAACTAATCTACAAAAAGAAAGAGCTAACTAACTGTACATTTTCTTTTTCCACCAACGCAAAGGTATGTTTGGATCTTTTCAGTTCTAGTTCCCCTCTAGCTTTCTATGACCATGACCAACCATGACATCCGTATTGGCAAAAAGGTGGTAGTGATGGTGAGTGATACTTAACCCAAAAGGTAAAGCAAAAGTAAAGCAAAGTAAAGCAGGACAGACCAGACAGACCAGACAGACCACCCACAACCCATACCCCACACCCTCAACCAAAAACGCCACGCTAAGAGTATGAAGGAAATTCCACCCAGAAGACGACTGACTGACAGACTTATGATGCCCTCGATGTTTCGCGTCGTAAAGAAACTGGAGTCTCGCGAGGGAATCAACTAAGTTTCGCCAACCTAGGTTCCTCCTCATCCTCTTCCTCCTCCTCCTCCGCCTCCTCGGCCTCATCCTCCCCAGGCTCATCATCATCATCACTCCCCTCCTCCTCTTCACTCTCATCCTCATCATCCTCATCATCCTCATCACGATTCCGATTAAGATGATGATTAAACAACCTCTCCTCATCAATATCATCCATATCCGGAACATCACTAAGATCACTCTCATCATCCGCACTATCATGTACACTCCCCCGTACCGACTCGGAAGCCTGTCTAGTACCACTCCGTTGCGTCTGCGACTCTTTATTATTAGAGTCATGTGATTCCTGTTGAAGTTGTTGATTCGCATGTTCATGATCATGATCATCTTCATTCTCGTTCTCGGTACTCTCCTTCACAGTTTGCAAACCCCCATTCGAATTCTGGGATTCATCAACATCCGGCATGGGTTCATCAACATCAACATTGGATCCCAGAATCGCCGTGGGTTCGGACAGGCGAGAACGTCCTGAGGTAGGCGGTGGTGCCCGTGCAACCTCCGGTATGCGCGAGACGGCCATTTCGGATCGTCGTAATACCTCTCTTCTACTGATACCCAACTTGCGAGGTCGTGAGGGCTCGGAACCTGCAATAGTGACGGGTACAGGGATTTGAGTGCCATTCATATCCATGACGAGGTTATTGAGACTCATAGGTCCTGCAGGGCGAGGTGCGACACCTCCATCCCCTCCTCCGTCTAACTGTGCGTTGGCAAGCGATCCTGGATCAGAACCAGGAAGCGACCTGCCAATTTGCGTGTAGAGTGCTGCCCAGGCATCATTGATAAGGTCATCAATTGGGGCTGATTTCATTGCGTTTCCATTAAGTTTCTTGAGTTCGACACTATCGCGGAGTGCTTCCAACAATGGATGCTCAAGCGAGGGATCCGCGATCCAAGATGTTAGACGTTCGGAAATGATATCGAATTCCTCGCTGGAAACATTCTTGAACACTTCGTCCATATTATCCGGGATCTCGCAATTCTTTCTGATGAGCTTCAGATAAGTATGGCATACCTCGCTCCAAACAATGCTGAATTTGTGGAAATCAATCGACTTCTTCTTGACGCGCTTTGCGAGTTGTTCCATATTAACTTTGTCGTTGAGAACGAACAATATTTGGCACATGAACCGAACATATCGCTCCATATATACGCAATGTCGACCGGGCCGCTCTGCATCTGGTTTCCAAACTTGAATATGCATCGTCTTCGTAAAGATCGACTCACGGAACTCATTTCGAGCTGCAGCTGCATTTGCCGCATCAGAACCCTCCACGTCCCACAGAATATTTGCAACCCGAGCAACCATTCGGTGTTGCCAATGTTGCTTGTCCAAAGAACGAAGATTTTTCATCGTATCGAGAATGAAAGTCCTCCAGTCTTGATCGTTTGTGACCTCAACCTGCTCCCCTTTATTCAAGGCCATGGGTTGCTGTTGCAGCAGGTCCGCAGCAGGTTGTAGCTCCATTGCTTGCATTAAGACTAGTTTGTGAACAACAGATACTATTTTGTAATGAGGTTCAAGAATGGGATCCTGTCGCCCGTCTCGAGGCTTCGGTACAGTCTTGATGGCCTTGAGAAAGGCGCCCAAGACCGAATCCATTGAGGGTTTGGTAGGATCATCCTGCTCTTTGTCGTACATCTTCCATAGACATTTTCCGAGCATGTAGTGGCTCCTGCTCGAGTTAGTATATATGAAAGTCACAAAGAAGCAAACAACACCTACATCCAGTAAGCTGGGCGATCCGCCAGAGACTTTCTAAAGAGAACAGCCGCAAATTTCCAGACCATGTAACGACTCATCTCCGCATGTAAAGGATTTTTGTACATGCCAGCAGATCCACTCATATGCTTCTCAAACCCGTCAACATGAAAAGCCTCCATGCTGAGAGGCTCACGGGACGACGCATACATTCGCATTCCAAACTCGTAATACATCTCGGAAAGTTTTGCGGCAGTCTCCAATGAATCATCAGCAGTTTGGTAGGCAGTAGAAATTGCCATGACATAACAATGAATAGAACAACGCTGCAATTTTACCAGCTCAGCCCGGTGATTATTGATCTTGTCAGCACTCCACATGACCTCCTCTTCCAGTTCGGCATCAAAACATTGTGCAAGTCGGAACCATGTCTCCCAGTGATCTGATGAGAATTGAAGTTGTAATCTAAAAAAGGACGCTGCGACTTTCATATCATCCTGCTGTGCTCCAGGGCCTAAACGTTTTCCCATACGGAACTTGGTTAGGGCAATCATTCCCAACAAGAAGTACCATTTTTTATTGGCCAATGGGGTTTCTTCGGTGACGACGGGAAGAGAATCAACCTGTACCTGCCCCTTGAAGGCTTTGTATATATTGAGTGGTCGTATAGAGCCTCGTAGATATTCGGTGTAGTTGCGAAGATTGTGGACCATCTGTGGCGATGACTTGGCCTGTCCAACTGTAGCCTGCATTTTCTCGATAGTAGGGCGAAGTTCGTGCTTGAGCAGATCCTTCATTGACATTCCGTTGGCCAAGGCAATTACTTGGTCAGCAATAGCAGAAACTGTACGTTTGTCTAGTGGATCGGTAGGACAGCCATGATCGTCCAACATGTAGGTGCCCACACCAAGCCTAATTCCATAAAGGTCAAAAAGAACTTGACCAAGATAGTCTTCCCACTTGTCAACATTTTTAAGCCGGATCAGTTCTACCCTCATCATCCTGAGGAAAATCTTATTGGAAACCTTGCAGCATTTGCGCAATCCCAAGCAGTAGTGAACTAAAGCAAGAAAATCTGCAAGGTTATTCTCTGGATCAGTGTACAATTCTGGGCATTGTTTCGTAGACTCTTTGACCATGGTATATTGTAGAGACCAAGTTCGGACTTGCATCTCGCGAAGTTTGTTGATGAAACAGCTGAACGATCCCTGAGGGGAATATGCGGAGGTTTGAGGCAATATAGTCAAGCCGACTCTGACTTCGTCATCAAAAACTGCAGCAGAATGCAACACGCGAGATAACTGAGCCAACGCGGAACAAGTCGACTTTAGGTGTCTCTCGTCAACAATTTCGAAGCACGAAGATGACTCATTCAAAGCAATCGTAAGAGATTTGACAAGCAGGTCATCTAGGGCCTTTAACCACGTCAATAGTTTGTGTTGACGAGGGTCATCGGCACTATCCACGAAATCATCCGCTCTCAAATCCCCTACAATGATCTCGATACTCTTGAGGTGACACGAAAAGACCTTGGTGTTGTAGCCGATACTTGAATATGCATCGCGCAGCCTTTGCCATAAGAAGAGCCGTAGGGAGGTGCTTCCACTTTTCAAAAATTTCCACATCTCACGCAGAGCGGCTGGGGTACCATCAGTAGCCTCGATGGCCGTTCCGTTCTCGCCATCGTCCGAAGACAGGCAAGCAGACTCAGGGTCAAGAACTGGCTCTAGTGTTTCGATTATTGCAACGGGATCCGACCGGTCTGCTTGAAACAGATTGAAGAAGAAATCCATAGTGGTTAGCCGCGAAACCTCACGATCAGCTGCATCAACTGAAATTTCTGGCATAACGGCATTGTTCTGAAGTTCCATTGACGGCTTTTGTGCTTCTTCTAATAGTGCCTTCATTTCTGTCCAGCAAAGTACTTTGTGCTCACGAGAAACATGATCGGCGGTCGTTGAGTAGAAAACCGATGTCCATAGAAATCGTACTGCCATATCGTCGGATGGCTCCAAATTTCGCGCTCTTATTATTTCTGCGGCATAACCAGCCCATCGATCAAGGCGTTCTTTCGTCATTACTCGAATCTCATGTTGAACAATGCTGTTAGGGTTGGTGATGCGGCAGTATATGTCAAGATGAAGTTCAAATAGAGTCTCAGCTATCTCTTCCAACATAGCTAGTCTTTCCTTGTCTCCGTTGACACCTTTAGCATGCTGCATGTCTTCTTGAAAATGGACCGATATATCCGAGTCCGCGAAACTGATAACGCGCACCAAGGCCACTTTTAACTCTTCGCTCCATAGAGTTGAGCGGTAGGTTTGAAGTACGCTGATAGCCCATTCGTATATCACATCCTGAAGAGGCATCCATTCCGACTCAACTCTTTCAATAAATGTTGACAAGCCATCTGATTCCGAAAAAAGCGGGATAGTGTTGATCTTTTGGGGTCCGGATTTGGAGTGCTCAAGGAAAGCTGCTAATCCTGCATTTGCACTTGCGGCGGATGAGCCCAATATATCCGCAGCATTTCCGTTTACGAATGTTGATGCTTTTGTTTCATCCCAATTCCTAAGAATACCGCACAAGTCTCTCACGGCTGTATTGGTCACAACCTCAGCTCGATCGGATCTATCCTCATTTTTCAAAGCGGTCTGGAGATCTGAGAATTTCCCAAGGTCATCTACGCCTAGTTTTGTAAGCATATTGCCCACATACTCAAAGACATCTTCATCCGCTCTGATGAATGTCTTGAGCTGCTCTGCATATTGAGTGGCGGGATCCACGAAACCTTCGACATCATTACGATTCCTAATACGTTTACTTCTTTTCTGAGCGCCACCTGCACTATCCTCATCTGGCGTGTCTCGGATTCCAGCAGCAGATTGCGACCTTTTCCTGGTAGGCAAACCAACACTTCCCTGTCGTTCGGGCTCATCAATGACAGGGACAACTGTAGTAGTGGTTTCAACATTTACAGGTGCGTCGTCTGATTTAGAAGATTGGGATATAGGTACATCTACGGCGGGTGGAGGTTCATTGGTCTCGGTGGCTGGTGACTCGGTTGTGTCAACGTCTTTCATAATTTGGTCACCTTCCAATTGGGCTGGTACAACAAATACAACTTCTGAAACTGGCTCAGGTAGGGCCGCCTGGTCTTCAGGGACACTGAGTAGAATTCCGGTCCCAGAAAGTCCCAATGGAGAGTGATATGCTTGGCATAACTCATTACCAATAGCTGACCAGCTTCGTTGAGGTGAAATAACCACGAATCTTTTATCCATTCCATCTTTATCATTGGTCTGTAAAGCAGGTTCCTCAAGCGTCTTGGTAAGATCTGGCAAGAACGGGTACAGATCCATGTACTTATTTAGAAAAGCAGGCATTTTTCTTTTCCGAAAGGGCGCCATTATCGGGTGTGATAGAGCAGTATCGTCAGAAAGGACATTCAGCACTTCCTTCAGTTGTTCACCCGCGAATCCTTCCTCTAAGGACGCTGGGTCAACTTCCGCAACCGTGGGGTCATCGTCCGCCTCAACCGCCGCCTCGAGGCAGTATCTTGCAATTGCTCTACTTCCCAGGGTGCTTGCCACACGCGCCGTCCGTCGCCATAATTCTGTATCTGACTGGTCGCTGACCAATGCGAGAGTGAAAAAGCTGAGCGCGGAATGGGCCTGCTTGTTCAGCACTGCCTTTTCTACAGCGGCCTCCGCCTCCGGCAATGGCGCTCCGCTGCGTCTCCCCTTGGCGCAGTCCAGCACAAACTGAGCATGGTTCTTGTAGGATAGATAGAGTATTTGTGGAAGTGCACTCGGTGCGTCTGGTCCTTCCAAGTCTGGGTCTAGGACGAAGGATTGGTCTATGAGCTCGAGTTCGGGGTTTAGTTCGATGCGCTGGAACTCGGTTATGGACTCGGGATATGTAAAGATTTCTGATCGGAAAAGCTTCTCGTATGCTACTTTCGCTTCGCCGAATACCGAGGGTCCTTGGGCATGGAGTTTGAGGGCAGTTTGATACAACCTGAGCGCTTCTTCAATCTGCCAAATCCGTCAGCATTGCACTCTCCCCTACTATCTTCCAAGTGACCACAAACCTGTAGCTCCTTGGTATTGTCAACCTCATCATCCGTTTGATCGTCGGGTTCGATATTAAGTGCCGTAAAGCCAGCCTTTTTGATAGTTAGTCAAGTACTTATTCCCTTTCATTCACATGTGGTCTATTACCATGTTTGCTGTATACAAAGATATGCGTATCGATACAGCGCATGCGCCGGGGCACCTGTGAATTCCTTTTCAAGTTTGGATCCCTTCCTGACTTAGATTAAAACTTGGAGGCGTGGCAGCATTTGTATGGATATTTCCGTTGGCTGGTCGGTTGGCATGTGTATTGGGCGCAATTCGCAGGAAGTCCACGCGTATTCTTCGATTTTCTGTACAACCCTGATGTGACTTGTCCCAAATATTCACTGATATTATTTCTTAACGTAGGTTGGGTGATTGACACATGAGGGCGACGCAGGAACCTCCAGGGTAGATGGGCGTGTCAAGATTTGATTTAAGACGGGATTAACAGATGTTGGAACTTGGAAGGAGATTCGGGTACTTTCAAGATAGAACTTTTTGTTGAGAATGGTATCTGTGAGCCTAGAAAGTGAATGGTAATGAGGGGGGGTAGAGGGGTACGCGGGGGTAGGCGGATCAATGAGTGTAGAAGAGAAACGGATAGGACATGAAGTGTACTCCGTACAAATCATTGCACCGCAGCGTAGCCTCATGGAGCTGTAGTAGAACAAGGATCAGCACCACCCGCGTATGCGCTTAAAATGATCTACCGGCATCCAATCAGAGAGAGGCCTCGCCAATACGAGTACCAGTTTCAATAAAGAAAGATTGTAGCTTGACTTTCTTATAGCATCGAATATCGTGGTATTATCACGTCTTAAATTGATTAGGGGAGATATTTAATTCAAATAATTTTATAGTACTTGAAGTACTTTTATAGAACAAATCCAAACTCATTGATTTCAATAGGTACCTAGGTAGGTAATACTGAATACCTAACTCCCTCTGCCAAGTTTGGGCTAATTGGGATCTCAGAAACACGTGATACCAAGTGAGCCAAGGCATGCAAGTAAGGCTGAGGAATCCCAGCCAATCGCAGGGGGAGCTCTGGCCACAGAAGTGATGAAGGGTGTAGTAGGTCCTTGTGCCCAGTTGGTCCACGGGTAATGCTCAATTGGAAGTCCGTACTCACTGCTCAGTACTCGAGTATAGCTTACTAGTGCTGCCAACTTTCACCAACCCCTCCACCCTCCACCCTCCCAAGATCTTTGTGCAAGAATATTTGTGTCGCATGCTGTTACTGCGATCCCCCCTCCTTCTCTGCTGATATCAGCAATCCACCAAAGACGGTCGTTGCGTAGGAACCACCACCTGGACCGACCCAAGATGGTTGCGCCAGCTGTACCAGAGTAGAAATGCCCGCCCCCTCGCGTTAGCTTGCGCTACAAGCTAGCTGAACTACCACCACTACAATGCTAATCATCTCCCAACCTCCAGGTTGACTGAGGACATCCTACATGAGTCCATTGACGCCAGGTCAGAAACTCTGGCCGCTCTGCGAGAGCTGGGCCCTCCAGATTTGGTTCAATTGATCAAACAAGCTCCAAGAAACCCTGGAAAACAGGTATGTGGAAGTCTACCAATTTATGGCCAAACAGACTCTGATGAAGTAATAGATTGGTGTGTATCATCATGTTACTGGCGTGGATGCCTCATCGTCGGCCAGTTTGGCAGCCTACATCAATACACTCACCTACAAAGAGACACAGCAATCAACCACGAAGATAGCCGAAGGAGTTTACTGGTATGGGGATTTTATTGGTTCAAAATTGCCACCATCTGACATTCAACAGCTGCTACAATGCCTTTTCGAGACTCGATATGCGCGTACACGTAACGATTCCTGGAAGTGTTGACAGCTACTGCGTTGATGAACGCGGAGACAAGAGACACGCCTCAGATGAATTATGGCTGGAAACATATTTGTGCAGCGTTCTTCGGGCCTATTCATATGCGGATGATGGAAGCGGAGAGACAATCAGGAAGATAATGGGTGTTCGCAGATTTAACCCGGTGACAACTACAGAGACAGAGCACCGGTTTCTACAAGCGGCAGAGCAGTTATTTTTCCGAGGTACGAGTGTTGGACTGATGCTCATTAACCCCATGCTCACCAGATACAGGTTGGCAGCTAGGATCCGATTCGGTCGTCCAGGTTCCAAATAACGTCTCCAACCACTTAACAGCTGGACTACTCAAGTATTTCCACACTACGGGTCGATTTGCTTCAGGCATTAACCTCTTCGAAAAATTACGAAGCCGGAATGTCGAAGTCTCCTCTTTATTGGCCAAGGTTCTGTTTATGGGCAATGAGGAAGTTCAAGCCATTCGAATTCTCCATAACTCTGTTAAACAATCGCCCATGGATTACGTGATGCTCGATACTCAAGCCGACTTTCTGAAGAAGAAAGCTCTAAACCCAAATAACCCGGAACTGAAGCAAGAACGATTACAAATGGCCCTTGGCTGTGCGGATCGAAGTACCGTTGCAGCACCCAGTGAATTCGGCACATGGGCAAGACTGGCAGAAGTCTACGTCTCAATGGAGGACTGGGAGAATGCGCTGACCACCTTGAATTCCTGCCCCATGTTTACGTACCAAGATAAAGATGCCCCAATCATGCCGGAGCCCAAAGAAATCTATCTACCCACCCTGCCTGAGACACGACTGGACGAAATTGACAGCGAACCGGAATCGAAATACGGAGAGCATATCCATCCCAGTCTACATAACCTTCGAGCGGCCCAATACAAGGGAACTTTCAAGCATGCTTACAGTATCCTCACCGAAATGACTGCAAAGATTGGATGGGACCAGTTACTCAAGATTAGGAGTAATGTGTTTGTGATGGAGGAGGAATATCGTAGTGAAAATAAACCACCTGTTGGTCAACAAGGTGATGAAACTGAAGCTCGCAATCCAAGCACCGATGTACTGAGAGGAAGTCCAGGTCCTCCAGCCAACGGCGACGACGAACATGACGAGGATTCGAAAAGCGCGAATGGTGATTCAACAGCCCCAACATTGATAGCCGAGAATGGTATTAGAGGTTCTACGGCCGATGAGTCGGTTGAAAAGCCGACAAATACTGTAACGCCAGAAGAAGTGAAGGGGGGTGGTGAAGATGTTGGTTTCCCCTTTTCCCCGTAAAAACCCGTTGTCTAATCATAAATAGGTCGAGACAACTGATGAGCAACTTTCTCGATTTAACAACAAGCGACTTTGTGAAAGATGGCTTGACAGTTTATTCATGGTTTTATATGAAGATCTGCGCATATATACCATTTGGCGCACGGAGATGGCACAATATCGTGCACAGTCAATGCAATACAAGAAATCCGCCGAGGAGTGGGAGATCCTAGGCTCTTTAGCTGAACGTTTGCATCATCAATCGGAAGCTGTAGAAGCTTTCCGTGCTTGTCTCGCTATCCGTTTCTCGCCCAAAGCTCTAGCTGGTATTTTGTCGGATTTCGAGAAGAACAAGAATACCAGGGAGACGGTGGCGGGGGTCATCCGACTGGTCACCTGGCAGTACAGATGGTACTCGGAGTTCAGTCCCGAACTTCTGTTGACCATCCGAACGTTGATCGAGGACGAGGGTGCGGTTAAGGTCAGGAGTATCATTCAAGCTACCAGTCTACCACAGAATGTTCTCGACCTTACGCATCACTACGCGGCGTTGTGTGCGGCGTTCCGAAGCAGTGGTACGGAGGGTTGATTAAGGGAACTTGTGTGCATATATGATATTCGGGCGGGCTTGACTTGACATGACTTGACTTGACCGATACGGTATTGGACGGGACGCGGACGGGACGACCTCAATGAAACATAATCAGCAAAGAAAAAATGGAAAGTTTTTATTTTAACGTCTTTTGTTTGTTGATATCCATGGAGCGAGCAATTGTGCATGCATGGCGTGTTTTTTTTTTGTTATCTGGGGGATGAGTTGTTTTGTACGATACGATACGATACTTTAGATAATGTATTTGCATTGCCAAAATCCGCTGTCGGAATCTTTCTTGCATAGATGGTTTCCTTTGAATTTTGTCTGGATATTAGCTGAGTACACTCACTGTCAAGATGATTTGGATATTCTCTTTACAGTACAGTTGGCAAGGCCATTACGTATTTTACAATAGATCTATCTGAAACCTAGACCGAGTTAAATAAGAGACTTGAGTCAGTCAATCTCTTCACGATATCGATAGAAATGGTAATTCGGGAATCGGAATCGGAATCGGAATCACACTCGGCTCGGCTCTACTTGTTGGTGTGTAGCTAGCTATAAAAGATTTGATAAAAAAAGGAAATTCTTATTATGTATATGAAGATTGTTGCGATATGCCTTCGCCAAGCCTCGCCTAATTCTGAGCAAAAACTGTTGGTGTAAGAGAGGGTGAACCGTGCGGCTTATGAGTATAAGTATAGATATAAAGATAAAGATGGTATCCTTCTTATTTAGCCTCCTGACTCGAGACTCGCGCTTATATTGTTTGGGGTTTGTTGAGTATATGATATTTGGGTATAGTACATCTGATCTACAAAGTCATCCACCGCGTATCTACAACAACGACACTCCACCCAAAATCCCACCACCCCCACTTCGCCTCCGTAACATCTACGCTAGACTCTAGCCATTATCCTCAGACTATCCATAGTCCCCATCCTAATACATTTCTCAAGCCGACTCAGAACAAGCAGTCCCCCCCCCCCCCCCCCCCCCCCCCCCCCCCCCC
>UNPR01000068.1:0-203888 GCA_900536425.1 Hymenoscyphus linearis
AATGAAAATCCTTGGATCGCTTAGCTACTCTAAGCGATCCCTATTTGCTATAAGAAACCTAGATGTGCCTGTCGAGGGTTGCGCCTCTTATTATGACAGATATCACGTGTACTCGTGATTCGTGACAATACCCCTGATAGCGTTAAGCCTTTAAAGCTATATCTCTATACACTTGCCGGCATCCGATAACAATTAGACCTTTCCTAAAAACACTAACTAACACTGTTGGTAATATAATATGATGTATATAGGCTTAGAGATGAGCAACTTCCGAAAAAGGAAGCTTCGAGCGAAGATTTTGTTTTTACGTATACTCTTCGTAACAAGGGGTCTGTGTAGGAGTCTTTGTAGGATGCTTATGGCTTGAAATATGTCAACTACCGCTATCTCGATTGCCCTAGGTGAGCCGGATCACGTGCTCGGTTCAAAATAAGCGAGGGTTTGTTTACTATGGTAATCTACGCTCCATGACAACATTTTAGCATCAGAATACTCTTCAAAGGGACCATAAGCACGATTCTACTATTCCGTTGAGTGCGGTGTCTTGCGACGCATTTCAGTAATGACGTCCTGGACGCCTTGACGTGATAGCCAACAGCTGGTGATTGTTGGTGCAGGGGACATATGCGAGTCACATGAAGCAACAGGGATTCAGTGATTCTTGGCTGAAAACAAACCCCGCTTTCCCTTACTGTGGACCTGTGGTTACCCAAACCCCCAGGAATGATTAGAATACGAGCGGTCTGGTAACTCAAGTCTTCTAGAATGAATTTATATTACGAACCCCGCTAAACAATTTAGACCACTATTGATGTTCTTTTAGGCCAGTCAACTAGTTCCTGCCAGGGACGACTTCAAACAACAAGTAGTATCTGAAACTCGTCGGTCGGTGACAGATCAAGTGTGGGAATATAGGACAAGGATTAAGCGCTGACAGGGAGGAGCCTTTCACGTAACAACCCGTATATCCGGACTCAGCAAATCATACGACCGGATTTTTGGAATAATGCTCTCTGAAGACTATATAAGATTAGTTCCCATGAGTTTGTTCTTCAGATTTCAAGCTCAGCTATCTCTCTGCTTCCGTTGACATAAGAATTGAATCATCCTCTTCGGACCAGAATATTGAGTTACGTTTTTCATGTATGCAGTCCAGAATTCGGTAGATTATGACGAGATTTTCCACCAACAATTCCTGCATCTAACCGCTGTTTCGAACAGGTGGTATGCCTTACCTAGACTGCATACCAATATCACTCTATTCCTGTAAAGGCTATGCCAACGTGGAAAAATACTACAATCCACAATGTACTTACCGTACTAACTCAATAGCAAGGTCCAAAGTGTAGGTGGTGGATTGGTAGAATCGAATATGCCGTAGTGCAGCAGGTGGCAGAGCCGGGTCAAAACTTATTTGGTCGAAGCTCAGTGATGATGTTGTAGGTCGCAAAACTTTCATTATGACTACGATGGGTATCTTCGTCCTGTTTTCGGCCGGTTGTGGTGCAGCACAGAATATCACACAGCTGTAGGAATATACATTCTCAATACTTTCGCAAGTCTTCTCAAGACTGACATATCTGTCCAGAATTATATGTCGAGTCTTTCAGGGTGTCGGAGCTGCTGGTGGCTTTTCTCTTACGGTTACTATATGCTATGAAATGGTACCAAAACACAAATACCCGTTTTACCAGGCGTTAATGGCTGCAACCTCAGCTCTCGCCGCTCTGACTGGACCTTTATTTGGAGGCAAGATAAGTGATCATACAACTTAGAGATGGGTATTCTTGTTAGAGTACCCCTTTTTACCAATCATGGTTTGAGTGGTCTATCCCTTCCAGAGTATATATACCTAGCTCCGGACGTGCAAGTAGGTAGATATAATAACTAGTTCGTTTTAAGGCTTAAATGCTTAGAATGTAGGTTTATATAGATCTAGGAACCTTATACCGTCAGACGAGGGTATTATATGTATAGATGGTAAAAACACTAGGGATTCTAGCTTAGAACAATAGGTGGTTAGGCTAGGAAAATAAGAAGCTAGTATTCGGCTTTTGCTATTCTACTTTATCAGGGTTGTTTTTATCCATATTATAGGTAGGTATAATATAGGAATAGCCTCACTTTTACTGTTTTAGGGGATTTAGCATTTTAAATATAATTTTTAATACTAGTTCTTAGTTCCTAGCGTACTCCTATTTGTAATTAGTATTAGTATTACGTACGTACGCGTAAAGTGCTGGAAAAGTAGACTCCTTAACTCTATTCTAGGTGTACGTCTAGAGCTAGGTATATATACTCTAGAAGGGATAGTGTCGCCGAGCCTTAAGCATACTTCCTGGCAGCCTGTCTTTCAACCTATCGTCCACAAATAGCATACTTCAAAGGTGGGTGTTTTAAACTCAGCTGTTAAACCTCGTTCTTGGACTAGTTCGAAGAAGTATGGGAATATCAGTAAGATAGGTGGAGAAAACAGTGACAGGGAATTAAAGCAGACAGCTGTTGGGAGACCCTCGAAGACACCTGTCCAGCAAGATTCAATCGCGTTAGTGGAATATGGCACGAGTGGTTTCAATGGATGATTATTCAGTTCTGATATTGTGAATTCTGCTACAATTTGGGAGTCAGAATATTGATAGTGTATATAATATAATGGAATTCAAAGGATTGATTTCTACACATCAAGTTTGAACACGCGAACGCCTTTTCCTCCTCTTTGACAGGACCCAAGTACTGTACTTGTCAGTAGGTTAAATGTCCCCGACACGCATATATCTCCCAATGAAATCCTTTCTAATCCTCCGTACATCGCCCGTCTTTTGCCTAGAAGAAGTGTGTTACCAGGGATATCGAGTGGAATCCTTGGCGTGAAACAATGGTGGAAATGATGGGTATTGAAATCATTGAACACGCTGGCTGAAACTAGGAATCAGAAGAAATTAGTAGGAAGACCCCCCTTTCTCGTAGAAAGAGGGGATGAAAACTCAGGTTGGGCCGCTAATCGAGTGTTAATATATCTATCAGGTCTTTTAACATCTTACGCCTCATCGTCCACCCTATTTCCCTTCTTTCTTGCCTTGTTCTTCGATTTGCTAGTTTGTCTTCGCTACTGGTGAACATTTAAATCCTCTATAGATGGCAGTTTATTGAGTAAACCGAAGTCTCAATGGGGGATTAGTTAAATATAAAGAGGTGACAAGGACTAAGGAGGTGGGTCATATCCTGGAAGCTGATTGGTTGATTTGGCGAGTATAAGAGGGGCAAAAAGTCTCAGTACTATACTACCTATCTAACTAGGTAAGATAAGCGCTCGTAGATGGCGTCACAGATTGTTGGTGTTGTTGGTTGGTTCGTAAATCCACCAATCACTTCGCTTTCCGACAACCCTTCTTTACGTGCCTCCCTAGGTGCCTGATCTCCAACAATACTTTCCAGTTCACCTAGCTACCTAATCCCGCAATCAGCAAACAAATTCAAGCAAAGAGTTCACAAATCTAAGATCTATTCATCTCCATATATCCTAATTTCAGTCACGCATCCATGTCATCCACAACACCAACCCCTACAGCTAGGCCACTCTCTTTCATGAAGAAACTTGGCTCGCACGTCTCCTTATACCAGCCATCCCAGGCTTCAAGCGCAACCAGAAGCACCAGCACCGACGCCAATTCAAAGCACGAACCGAGACTCATCATCATCGCTGGATGGGCTGACGCCAAAGATTCCCACATTTCCAAATACATCCTCAAATACCAGACCTTATATCCCGAATCTCAAATCGTCCTCCTCAAAAGCACCATGAGCTGCATCCTACGCCCCTCACAAATCGGTCCCGCCATGAGGCCCGCAGTCTCCGTCATTCGCGCTGCCTTCCCCATACCTGCACCAGCATCCCCAACACCATTTCTCATCCACATGTTCTCCACCGGCGGCTCCTCCAGCATCGCAAAGTTATACGAGGAATATGCTGGCACAGCCGGTCCTGATGAAGACAAACGTCTCCCACCACATGTTACAATCTTCGATTCATGTCCCGGCCTCTTCCACATCCCTCGCGCCGTGGACTTCGTCACTGTCGGACTCTCGTCCTTCCAGAAGCTAATATTGTCGCCGTTTCTGTACCTCTGGGCAACTTTATGGACTGGAGCGATGGCGCTTGGACTGATACCTAATTTGTTAAGCGATGGGTACAATGCACACAACGAGAACGAGGGAAATAAAGCTGAGATTCTACGGGTCTATGTTTATAGTGCTGCTGATACGTTGACGGACCATAAAGATGTCGAGGAACATTCGGTTGAGGCTAAAATACAGGGCTTCAGCGTGATGATGTTGGAGTTTGAGGGCTCGGCGCACGTTGCACATTCTCGGCAGGATGAGAGCAGATATTGGAACATGGTTAGGAGCCTTATGCAGTTGTGAGAGTGGATTTTGATAATGGGGAGATTATATTAGCTTTATGGCAGCCTCTAAGGCGCTGGTCTAGATAGTTATACGCTGGGAGGCCTATGCTGGGATCTTGAGATTTGCACAAGAAATAGAGCATGTCTTGACGACCCTCATGTTTGTGAATCTGCCCCTGCTTTTTATATAGCTCAACTTTTTCCTGAACACTATCAAAGATAAATTTGTTGAATTGCTGTACAGGTCGAGAGCTGGCAAGCTTGCCGACCGGGTTCTTGATGGTGCGTCAATGGACACCGCCACGACCTTTCAAGTACTGAAGGACAATCATATCTGGGCCAGAGGTAGTATAACCGCAGCCGTCAAAGCTGCAAAGTCCGCCGGAGGTTTGTACTTTACTACAAATCCGAAGTAGCGAGCCGAGTTTAAGGAAAGGACTGGCCGAGTTTTATTATCGTCTAAGTAAGCGAGGCTCCGCGTTTGTTTAACTTTATACCGTAGCTAAACAGGAGGAGAGGTAATATATTCCAGGGATTCTAGACTTGCCTAGTAATCGAGCGAAGAAGACGTAATAGCCGGGGATACTAGACCTACCTAGTAATCGAGTAAAGTTGTAATAGTAGGTACTAACGTTGTTCGTTGTTAATAGAGAGCAAGATATTCTAGGGATTCTAGACCTACCTAGGATATCAAGTAAATAAAGAAGTCGTGACGCTAAAAAGGCGTAAGAGGACTCTATAACAGAGCATTAGGAATCTACACGGCTAGAATCGTAGTTAAATTAAATTAATAACGTCTCTGATCTGTGAGCGTATATACTGATTAATGTTAGTTTAACTACAGGTTAATAGAACAAATACAATAGTAAATCTATTATATTATATTCGTCTTGTCTATCTAAGTACTAGCTACTAGTCCTTAATATATCTAGAAGCTACGTTACGTAGCTTCCCTTATTTCTTGTTACGCGTAGGAATAGTAAATGTGAAATATGTAGATAATATAAAGTGTAAAGAGCGAAGGTGGCTAGAATGGCCACATATGTATAGTATAAGTGCGGCTGTTACGTCAGCCTGCTGACGAAATCTATATGTAATCCATATGAGGCTCTACGAGCCTTATAGATGCCCCACTTTATTAAGCGCTCGTCCCTGAGCGCTTTTACTGGTCAGTATCTACTAGTTCTTCCTGCTAGTCTTCCTCGGTATGATTAGCTGGTGCGCCAGGGCTATAATTGCCTTGTGTAGAACCGAGAGCACGCTGATTCTAGGGACGATTCGGCTAGGTTAGTGGCGGCCGATGGTTCTAGGGGTCCTAATAATTGCTGTATATCGTATACTAGATGTTCTTTCTAAGGTCTAAAGCCCTAATAAAAGACGACAGAGTTATAGCCTCTATAGGTATATCGATATGCTGTCGTAGGACAGGCTCGAGTCTATTCTAAGTAAACAGAAGCTAGTTTATAACCGAGTTAAAGCTAGCCCCTTTAGCTAAGCGAACCACTTCTTAAACGTAGGCCGCTGGTTCCTTTTACTTTTAGACGTCCTTCGTATTATACGTAAGTATATGTAGCTTCTTAAGCGAGAGCGCTGAGGGCTCTTTAAATCGCTTAATTAAAGTACCTAGAAGGGGGTCTAGGCAGCCTTGTAAACCTACTCTTTCGAGGTCGTTTAATTCCGAGGTGTACTAAGCTAGGTCACTACCGCGGAAGTACGAAGTAACAATTTCTCGTACCGAGTCTTGTCCCTTTAGAAGCGCGATATCTTTAATCCGCTCAAGCCTCAGGGCTTAATCCTGTTAGACTATAAGCATGTGAAGATTGAGGCCTCAGTAGAGAAGAGAGAAAATGAGACGATCGAGTGTAACACATATCAGGCCCATTCTGCAGCATTATATCTGCAGCAGTATCTGTGAACAGAGACAAGGGATGGTAATAAAGATAGGTCCTTTCTAGCCCCCGCATATAGAACTTGGCCTTGGAGTAGATTAAAGAGAAAGCCATGGATTCCGCTTATTGGCCATTCTGAATTCAGGATGTGCTATCAGTACTATAGTTATATATTCTAAGGATCAAGAACATATGATCATGGCTTTCCTATACCCTTGTAAAAACTAATATGATTAATTTCTTTCCTAACCTTTTCCCCCTGAGTTAAAGGAAATAAGTAGGGCATGGATTTCCTTGAGCATTCTAAAATGTATTTTTATTTCCCTGTCTTACTTAGTCACTGTATGTTCCTCTTCTTTGTAAGGCCTGGCGAGGGGGGAGTCATGAGTGATGAATTCAGAGTACAGGACAGGGAGAAACACTAGATATCCCCTTGTATAGATAAGATCGGAACTGCTTGGAAGAGAGACTTGTGTAAGAATGATTGAGGGGGTTAGGTAGGGAGATAGGTAGGTACCTCATGATTACAAAAGGGAAGACATAGCTAGGTAAGGGTCCCTAGGTGGAATGAATGCTAGACCTATATACATGTAGATGCATACACATGCATACACATGTCATGACATACTACCTACAGTATGACATTCAATGAAACACAATACCTTTCAATGATCACAACACAAAAACCCAATACAAAAACAGGCAAACATTCATAAAAAAAACCATGCATTCATTTCATTGCACTATGTATCAGCTGTGAAAGGCCCCCTGGGCCAGCAAGAGCCACACAGCAGGAAAAAACTAACTTCTAACAAACAAAGGTATCATCGGTATCATCGGCTCCACATAAAAAAGAAAAAAACCACCAAGTACATTTCATTCAACCATTCATTGAGCATTTATGCTCATAAAAAATCCGCCCAAAGCAAAAACCCATAGAAAACAACGCAAAACCATTCAGCACCGAGATTTCATTGAATGAGAGAGGTCGCGAAATGGCGGTTATCGTTAGCCGGTCCAGCCAAGTTGTTCTCATTATTGTAGTCCATCTCGTCAACTCCGTAACCATGGCTATGAATAACAAACTCGACGTCCTGTAATGCCGGAAAGTACAGCTTCTCTATGTTGTCGGCATCTCGGTATTTCTGGGTAAGGTGGTTGGCGACAATATCAGACGGAAGTTCATAGCGCCAGCAGAAGTCCAAGCGAAGGAACCGGAGGCTGGCAGCGGCACGTCTGTCATTTTTGAGAGCTTCCAGAACAGCGCTAAACTTGTCATCATGAATGGCGCGGTTATCTGATCCTTCGCCACCACAGATGTCAATCTCAATAGAGAGGACATCCGTGGTGGGATTAAAATATGGATAGATCTCTCTTCCAATCATGGGTGCGTCCTTAAAGGACGCAAAGATGTGGCGCTGCGCGTAATTTCTTGACAAGGGAGACAGTGGGATGTCATTGGCGATATATGAGAAACTCTCGGAGCCAATGTCAAAGATACACCGAATGACGCGTTTGTCAAACCCAGGGAACACATACTCCGCAATCCTCGTAATGATTTCGGGGGGGACGCGGAGTCTGCTCCAGACATCCAAGGTGATAATGTCATTCGTGGGTATTCTATCATGGGTGGTGGCATATTGACATGCCGATAAAACACGTTGCTCGAAGGGAACTGCAAAATTCAGTATAGGAAACATTCAAATCTTGCAAGTTACTTACTGCTTCTGAGTCGTGCGATTTCCCCTCTGCCGTGGAAGTTAAGATCCGGGCCATCCTCTACTTCTTCTTCTTCTTCTTCTTCTTCTTCTTCTTCCGATTCTTCTTCTGGAAACTCATCTTCTTCATCGTACTGATCATCGTAGTTGTCATCCTCATTCTCCTCCTCATTGTCATCCTCATTGTCATCCTTATAGTCATCCTCATTCTCATCCTCATTCTCATCCTCGTTATTGTCGTTGTCAGTGGTGCAGGTTGATATGGGTTCTTCCTCGTGTTTGTCTGATGGATTGGTGGAGTCGGCTGGGTCTCTCTGACTACTAGCCGAGGCGACCCAAACACGCTCATCGTCAGAGTTGAGCCGATCAAGCAGGCGTCGCTTGGACGCATTGTCGAGTCTGGAAGAGGCCATTCTGTAAGGTACTTTCTTAGATCTGTTAGATCGGAAGCGGCAAAGAGGGGCTGAAGATGTAGATGATTGTTCAAAGTGGTGAGCTGTGTTGTTTGAACTGTACACAAAAAGAGGGTAGGTAGTAAATCTCTTTGAGTATGGATGGGGAAGGCGTTGTGTTGTGTTGTGGAAAAGAGGTGGGGGAGGGGTAGAGGTGGTGGGGGGGAGGCCGACTGCAAATATTTATGTCTAGTGGGCGTGGTTGAAATCACAGATTGATCGGGCACCGACTAAGCCCAATTTGGACAGGCAGACGTAATTGTCACGTCAATTGACGTTGGTGCAACTGTCAACTTGGAAATTAATGGCAATCAGACCAATCAGAATCAGCGGCTGCGAAGCGTCGACTTGGACGCGATAGCACTAATTAGCTTTTCGGTAGATCTGAATGCGGGTGGGGGCCGACAAGCAACAACCAGCGACCAGCGACCAGCGACTGGCAACAACAACCGAAAACATGGCTTCATCAGGCCGGAGGTAAGCGAAAGGAGGTTAAACAGCGAGCCGCCCCATAAGGTAGGCTGGCAGGCTGGCACGTTGGCACGTTGGCAGGTTGGCAGGTTCACTAACACAAACACTATCAAACAAGGCGTTGGTGATTTTTATATACCATATCAGTCACCACTGATCTTTGCATGGCGGAAGTACTTCATCCCGACCCAAGCAACTACCACCCATACCCACGCCATCACAGTTGTGAGTATGATGAGCGCTGGATAGTATCCCACAATAGGCAATGTGGGATCATCCTCCAACTCAGGAGGGGCATAAGGAGTCTCCCCCACATCCCAAGCCCAACTCCAAACCCCAAGGCAGGAGCCCATGCCCGTCACGAAGACCACCCAAGTAACAATCAACACCACCCACCCCCACCACTCTGTCTCTGAGTAGTCCCAGTCTGCGTCAGAAGCTGGAAGAGGACTTGCAGCGAGCCCCCCAATTGAGAGAGGCGACTTGGCCTTTTGCGCAGAGCGTCTGCGAGTAAGCGATCCAGCGCCACCAGCAAAGTACGAATCCGAGCCAGACGAATTCGGCGAAGGCACACGAGGTGCTGGCAGATTATGGGTTGGAATGCTAAGAATGTCGTCTTCATCCGTGGTGGAAGTATAAGTCAACGTTGGACTGATATCCATAGTTGGTGAGCTGAGGTGGTAATCAGACCCCATCGGAAGTGTCTTGATGGGGGATAAGAGAGGGCCGCGAGGTGTAAATCCCTCAAGAGGAGGGCGAGTGGTGGTATTCATGGCCAAGCCAAAGCCACTAGAGTGTGTCACCTCCTCTGGGGACGTTGGACTTGTGGACATGTCGCCACCATATAAGGTAGGCTGCCCCGTATCCAGAGGTGTGATAATTTCCTTTCTATCCCGTTGAGCCCCGCGCCCAAGCAAGGCAGCCTTTCGTAGCGACCCTTTCCTTCTTCTGGTCTTTTGCTGCTGGACAGCCACAGCCATGGCCCTGCTAGCTTTCTTTGGCAAAGTTCGATCATCTCCTGGGGTGAACTCGGGACTGGTTGGTTCCTGGTCTGGGGAGGCATGGCTATTATCATTGCTGGTTCGCAAGAATGAAAGTTTTGATAGAAGCCCACCAGAAAGACTTCGTCTGTGGCTGTTCGAAATCCCTATATCAGGCTGAGCTTTAGCTTGCGGAGAAGAAGTTCTGGAGTCCAGTCCAGAACGAGACTTGGTCGAAGAATTCGAGTTTTCCATTGTGTCCTTGGGGTAAACTGATTATGGATGTGATCGTGCTTCTATGAGAAGTGCTGAAGAGTCACCGCTATTTTTGCCGTGACTGGTGTTTCTTACCACGTCAAAGTATATTTTTTGTTTGTTTTTGTTTATCTTTTCTTTTCTCGCTTTTCTAATTTCGTTTTGGTACAGGAAGGATCTGGGTAATGTTAGAAGTGAATTTTGAAGAACCAGATGGGAATTACCTGCAAGTGGGATCCAGACACAGCTTCTCAAGTAGAGAAGCTGCTAGCAATGAAATTGGTGTAGCGATTACACCGACCGTGGGTGAAGGAATGCAGGGAAGCTATCCTTGGATTCTCCTTTTGCCCAAGTGCTAGAAGAACTCTATCTCCACTGATATCTTAGGTTAGCCTTGAGTGACATATCGTAGGGAAAGAAGAATTTTACCTTCAAGTGAAAGTAACGCACTTACTTCCACGGAGTGGAAGCCTGATTAGATCACAAAGTTGTGTGTTGAGGAGAAGGGTGTTGAAGGTTGAAGAAGTTTTGTTGGCAAGATGGACTTGAACCTTATTCTTGCTGAGGAACGGAACAATATATTAGCCGATGTCAGAATTGTGATTGAATATCCAATTAGAAAAACAACCCACCTTCAAGTGAAGCTCACGGCCTTACTTCCAATTAGCGCGAGAGTGATCCAATTTCAAGTGGATGTGTTGAGTACAAGACTGTTGGTACAAGTTCTATCGCCAGGATGGAGTTGAAACTCTTTCTGTTGCTATGGCGACGCTATATATTAGCCGATGCCCGAATACCGAGTGAAATGAATTATCAAATATAATATTACACACCTTCAAGTTAAGCCCAGGCACTTGTCTCAAATGCTGAGCAACTTGATAGAAATCAAGGTATCAAAGTGGATATCCTGAGAAGGTCAGCTTTGCTTGAAGGATTGCGTGCGGATGGGGAATGTAGTAGAACTTTGTGGTACATTGATGGGTAGTTGTGGTTAGAGTGGGGAATATTGCATGATGATGTTGAGCAATTGAAGTTTGAGTATTGAAGAGATAATATACCTTGCATGGATATCTGAAGCTCCACCTGTAAAGGTAAAGTTGACTTCTTCCAAAGAGTTTGAAAGGGTTGAAAGGATTGTCTTGAGTGAAGAGTAAGGACTGAAGAGATATACCTCTGATAGACAAGAGGTATGTGTTGGGTGTAGCTCTTAGTAACTCCCAAGAGGTGGAAGGTATATGAAAGTGTTGTTGTATAGACAACAAGAACTTGTTGTTGGAAGAGTTTGAGATGTAGTCAGGATAAGGTTCTCGGGTCGCTTAAATAGAAGGACTGGAGGCGATAGGCGGCTCTTGTGGAGGCTGAGGAGGCTGAGGAGGTGGGTCTCGCTGTCGCAATCTGAACAGAATACGGTACTCCACAGCATCCTCGCATCCAACCCAGAATAATATCCAACGTCAACCATTCAGATGCGCTGATGATCGCAAGCGAAATCTGACCTTCGGGACAATAAATTCCTTACCCTTTCTCTCTATCTCTCCTCCATCTTTGGCTGCTCCTCCTAAAACCTCATCTCCGTCCCCGTTGATGCTTCATCAATCACGATAAATCGCAATAATGGCCTCGAGCTTGCCTATCCCAGCGCCTCCGCGCACGCCGACCCCGCCCACACCAATCCCAGAGGAGCCAGAAATGGGGATGGGAGATCGCACGGTGCACTCAACTCTTACCTGGAACCCCAATTCATTGTCACCAATGGCAGGTCAATTTGGCTCAATGGCATCACCACTTCCATCCTCGGGCGGCGGCCTCACCAGTCCCACCATGGCTACCTTTAACCTCACTCCCAACCCCAATTCCAACAGCAATGGCAATGGTAATAGCAATAGCAGCACACATGGAGGACGACCTCAATCAGGTTCAGGGCCGCGGAACCCTTTTAACTTCCAAACCCAAACAATCAGCGATACTCCTGCGGTCGCAAAATCAGTAGGGCAAACACCACAAACAGCGCGCAATGCCGTCGGCAGCGGTCAGCCGCGCATTAGAATCTATGCTAACAGACGCAAAAAGAATATTGGCCAGCGAAGGGGCCACAGATACAAACACAGCAGTGTTTCCGCCCAACACCAAATATTCCTCGAGCCGCCTCCGCGCGCGCCTCTCGCTCTCCCAGCTTCCCTCCCGATCCCAACATTTAAAGAGGCATGGCACAGTATGTCAAAGGAACAAACTACGAGGATTGTGTGGTGTGGGTGTCATGCTTTGGTTGCTGCATATGTGCTGTACTCATCTGCGGGGTCACTTGCGCTCACTGCACTCTCCCACCTCATTTTCTTCGATGCGGTTTCTGCGACGATATGTGTGGTCGTAGACGTATTCTGCAACTTCGAAGTCTGGAAACGGTCCTCCATTCGCCATCCCTTCGGTCTCCAACGCGCAGAAGTTCTTGCTGGCTTCGCCATGTCCGTATTCCTACTTTTCATGTCCTTCGACCTAATATCCCACAATCTAAAACACGTCCTGGAATCAGTTGGTCACCACGCTCCTCACCACCCACACGCGCACTCGAGAATTTCCCCAGGGAGTGTCGATTCCGCTGCTCTGCTCTCCATAATCGCAACGCTTATTTCCGCTCTGGGACTTAAAAACCACGCTAGAATAGGAAGAGCAATGCGCTTCGCCTACATTTCTTCTCTCCCCTCTGTTCTCTCTAATCCCTCCCACTTCCTCACTCTCTCCTGCTCAGCAATAATGTTCCTCCTCCCCCTCCTCTCCGTGAAAATGTACCTCTGGCTCGACCGTCTCCTCTGCTCCATAATCTCCATCAGCATGTTCTTCCTCGGTACACGATTAGCCGTCACCCAAGGCCTCATGCTTTTAATGTCTTACTCAGGAAAGGGCGTCAAGGAAGTGATGCGCGAGATTAGTAGGGATCCATGTATCTGCTCAGTTGAAGAAGCACGATTTTGGCAGGTCCATTTTGGTCTCTGTATGGCTAACCTCAAGCTCGTTGTGAGGGGTGACGAGATGCAAGTCCAGAAGCTGAGGGAGAGGATCACGATCCTTATTAAGAATCGACTTGGGGGTGGATATGGGAGGGGTGGGGGACTGAAATGGGAGGTTACTGTGCAGTGTGCACTTGAGGGGGCTAGGTCTTGAGTTCTCGATCTTTTGTTTGGACCTTGAGAATTTTGGAGTTTTGGTGTCTTTTCTTGGTTTTTAGGGGTGTGTGTAAAATATATCTGGATGAGGGGTGGGAGCGACGTGGATGTGGGGGTTAGGAGGTTGAGGGGGGGTTAAGTCTTGTATGATATAGATGGATCTTTGGACGGATTTTGGACTGGGTAATGGGATGTTATGTTATGTCTTGGAAGTTAGGGAATGGACAGACAGTAACCAGGGAGATGAAGGGATTCTAGGGCGTCATTTTGGAGGTGGAATATCCCAGTTGAAGGCTGGAGAAAGAAATACGACTGGCCGTATAGATGCTTTGCTTTATACATACATACCTTCATTTCATTTAATTTATTGATTGATTGTGTTGCGATATATTCCACGTGTTTACTCACGTGATAATCCAGGGCTATATATGCCCTAGATTCTACGTAGTAGACACAAACCAATCGATTATCATACTCTACAAATAGGAGTATACGGTTCACCCTCTTTTACACCAACACTGATCAGTATACGCTCACAGATCAGAGACGTTTTATTTATTTATTTACGATTCTAGCCTTGCGGACTCCGATGCTTTATTGTAGGATCGTCTCACGTAGGCGTTAAGTTCTTCAGGCTGGCTACAACCGCTGATTGATTTAGGCTAGCTACAACCGCTAAATTGTTCGAAACAATTGCGTCAAGATCACTTATTCAGGCTGGCTACAACCGCTAGATTTATTCGAGCTTCAAATTTACCTAGGCTAGCTACGACCGCTACGTATCTTTTAGAAATCGTTCTACGACCTCTTTACTCGATATCCCAGACAGGTCTAGCATCCCCGGAATATCTTGCTTCTCGTTCAGCTACGTTATAAAGTTAACCTTAGAGCCTCGCTCGCTTAAGTAACAACAACTCTCGACCTCTTTACTAAGCCTTTACAAGAACTCTTAACTATTAACTCTCTCTTCTTGTTTAGCTACGTCACAAAGTTAAACCTAGAGCCTCGCTTACTTAGACAACAACAACAACAATTCGACACCTCTTCTTACTAGAAAGGAACCCTCACAATGTCCGACACCCCCCCTTCCTCGATGCCTTCAGCCAAGGAACGTGCTTAGTATATGACAGACAAGGCGGCAAGGTATAAGTAGAGCGGCGACAAGGGAGGAGCGATATATTAGCAATACGAGTATAACTTTAAGGACTGGACTACGTACAAATAGTTTCGAGAGATTACGAGGATGTCTTACTGTCGGAATATACGATTAGTCCTATAGAGTAAGGGGGTTAGAATTGATATAGTTTCCTCGGCGGCTTACGACGCTCTCGCTAACCTTGTACACGCGCCTGTCTATGTACCACCCCGGCTACGACGAGCCTTAGCCTCTTCGAATTCCTTCAGTCAGAATCAGCCTACGGTAGTGCTACAGGACACTCAAACATTTCAGCCCCAGCCTGCTTATCAACAACCTGTCTATCAGCCCCAGCCCGAGCCACAGCCTTAGCCTGCCCCTTAATCGAATAGCTGGTGGTAGCCGAAATCGAAATCAGAACAGCAGACTAGCAAAGACCCTAAAAACACCACGGATATCGATAGACAAACACTACCCCACCACCTCCACAACAAGACGCAAAATCACCTTGCAAAAGAGCCTCATTTTCAGCCTTAAAGACCCTTATTTTCAGAGCCAATTCCACCGACCTTTACCCTCTTTACGAGGTAGTTTTTCCTAGTATTTTCCCGCCACTTTTGCCCCCTTTACGAGGGACGTTTTCTAGCATTTTTAGAGCTAAATTCCCCTTTTACGAGGGACGATTTCCACCGACTTCTAAGACCACTTTTTCTTCGATTTTCCCCTATATTTTGTACAGTTTTACCCCTGTAATTTTCACCGATTTTTGCTGTATATTTTATACTGTTTTGTGTGCCGACAACACAACCGAGACCTACACACACACACACACACACACACAACAATTACAATTAGAACTCGAACTACCCTTCTGATCTTACGCACACACAGATCAAAGAGAGACAGACACCCCCCCTGCCGACCTGAATAGAAAGAAAGCTTTGCGAGGGTTATACCCCGTAGCACTCCCGCCAATCACCCCCCTTTTTTGACGGATACGACAAGCGAAGGATAAGCGAAGGATATGTGGAATAGACAGAGCACTTCAATAAGTCAGCTAGGCAGGTAGATGGATATGGCTGGGCAGGAAGTATGTAGTCGGACAGACAGATGGATAATATGATTAGCTGGCTGGATATGTGGTATTCCCTCTTTTTGTAGCTAGTACTCGTCTCACTGGTGGTCTTCACGACCTTCTAAAGTTTTGCCAGTGTTACGATATATTCTACGTGTTTACTCACGTCATAATCCAGGGCTATATATACCCTAGATTCTACGTAGTAGACATAAAAGATGTGATGGGTGAATATTGATCAAAGTGACCAACTGTGCGTGTTAAATATTACCTGCCTAATGTGTCCCAGCACAATACAGTCACATAGACACGTGCTGAATAAGTATGACAAGAGTGAATCATCGCTTATCTAACTATAGTACCACATTCCCCTCAATCCCCATCAACTTAAAAGAATCTAAAAACCCAAATTCTCCCTCTCTCCGCCCCCCAAAAAAATAGCAAAAGAAATATCCCGCACTAGGCGAGGATACCGAGAAACTGTCCAATGTTTACTCTTTCGGCCAACGGTTGATCCCTAAATCGTCACATTTTTTCAATGCGAACGATTTGACTGTGATAACTGTGGTTGAGTGCTGGATGTGTTATTTGGATATTTAATCAAGAGTCAGAGGATGGTGGGGGGTGTGGGGGGTTGTGGTTGGTTGGTTGATAGTAGTGGAGGATGGAGTGAGTGATAGGGTGTGGGGGGGCAAGGGGTATGGAGGTCTTGGTAAGGAAATAGAAGTAATCTATGATTTATGTGAGTTACCTTACCTTAAGCTTGTTCTCGCCTTTGATAGATTATCATACTCTGTAAATAGGAGTTTACGGTTCACCCTCTTTTACACCAACAGATTGATCTGTATAAAACCCATTTTCTTATCTACCTCTCATGCCATTTTTACTTCTTGATTCTGCTTGAGAATGTGCGTCCTTAATATGTGCTGTTTACACCTCCATGTAGAATGGATTGTTCGTACGCCAGTCAGGACATACATCAAGATGAAGATGGGGGATATACGGATTAGATATCGAGTCTACAGAAACTAGGAATAAATTTACATTCCGATGGATATATATCATAGATTTCAGGGTGGGATCGTGTTCTACAGTAGTTCTTGATATCGTTGGTTGTTAACTTACAACCGAATATTTTAGAACTGAGATACTTTATATATTGAAGTAGGAGAATATAGATAGGTACCTAGCAATGGGGATAGACAGACAGACTACTCTATGTACCATCTATATTAATCGTGGCTTGAAAATAGATAAGCGGTTTATTACCAACGTTCGGCATCTAGAATAGCTTTCCATGGAATTCCAAAATTCTATTCCACCTAGAATACTTCCAGAGGCCACTCAGATGGAATAATTCCTTCTATTAAAGAGGCTCTGGAATTCTATGGAAAAATAGAATTCCAGAGAGGCGGTAAGGATATAATTAGACCAATCAGAGAGCAGGATTTTATACGGTAGTGAATTATTTATATAAAGTACGATAGTAAATTATTTGGATAAAGTTATTCTTAGACTAAGAGGCTCTACAACTTACTAAAGCTCTATCGGCTAGACGACACGTCCGTACGCCGACAAGCCCCGTTTGTTAAATTAGGATAGTGTAAAGTACAGTAGTGAATTATTTATATAAAGTACGGTGGTCAATTATTTGTACGATACGTATTATCCTACAACTAAACGATTAATTCAAGTTATACTTGGACACGTACGTCGGAGTAGAGTAGGTTTAAGTACTTACACTAGGTGATTTAGTTGACTAGGTTAAAATAAAGCAGGTTATCAAATCAAACTACTCAAGTCCTACAACTTAACTAACTAATATACGACACCTACTACCCAATTCACAAATCAAAACAAAACAAATAATAATCCTCAAACAATACCCCTACAATTACAATTCACCATCTAACAACAGTGCCTCCCCAGAGTCTCTATGTCCATCCTCTACGGGATTTCAGTTTCAGACAATTCCCATTATGACTTGGTTACTTACTACTGACTACTTAATTACCAACTAACCTACTCTACTCTACTCACTCTACTCTACTAATTCCAACCATCCATCCACACATTCCAGAAAAGATTCTAGAACTAACGAACACCCCAAGGAGAATGAAGCTGCTTAAACTACTATATATATACATATTATCATACAAGAGCAGTAGGTAACCGGACTGTACTGTGCTGTACATACATTCATATATATAAACAAACCAACCAATCCAATCAATATCAACCAATATCAATCACCCAACATCTAGACCTCTAGACCCCAACAAGACCCCAAATATTTCCCCACGAACCCAAGAACCCACGAACCACTCCGTCATACACCAGCACCCAAACCCGTCCGGAAAAAAACTATAACTTTCCCAGGGAGGGAGGAAGGGAGGGTACTTACTTACTTTCAATGGAGTCCAAGGAATATTCAAAAAGAGTAAAAAGAAGTAAGTAAATCAAAAATCCCCGAAAAAACTTCTAGTTCTCTTCCGTACTTAGGCAGAAAATTTCAGTTCAGTTCAACCCTTAGATTGTGCTGGGTATCAGATAAAGTATCACAATAAACTACAATATATCAATATATCAATCAATCATATCCTACAAACCATATCCTACAAATCCTACTACTAAATACGAATCCTACTACCAAATACCAATAAGATGATAACCCACCCGCCTGAAAGAACTAGACCCATACCATACATACCATACATACCATACCATACCATACCATACCATACCAAACCGTATCCCATGTTACGTATACCTACCATACATACATTCACACGAAACCTCACCACCCACCAACCAACCACGTACTCTACTCACGTGTAAATCTCACAATACTGTACCAAGCTAGAGGACCGCTAGAAAATTTGACTTTTACTTTACTCTTCACTACCTAAACACAGTACTCCATACAGTAACTTACACTATCGGCCAACACTAGACCTCATACCATTACTATACCGTATCCCCATGTTGCGTATACCAACCTACGTTCACACGAAACCTCACCTACGTGGACCACATACTATACGGAGTACCCACGTGTAAATCTCACTGTACCAAGGTCCGCTACAGTATAAACTTCAGTCTGCACGAACTTGCAATATCGGCCAACTCAATTGACTTCAAATTTCGGTCAAATACCAGGAGCAAAAAAAAAAGAAAAGGAGAACTTCATTAACGCTCCCAACATAAAAACGCCACCCCACCGATTTCAATAAAGACAGGAAGTCAAATTTTTTATTGAAAAAAATGAAAAAGCTACTTTTCACCCTTCCCAATCTAATAAACAAGCGAAGAAAAAGATTTCGGCAAATCATCCTGGATCATCATATATATGCTTTGCCTTGCCTTGCTCAACAAACCATGCGGGGTATTTGCGATGCAATCTCAAAGGGGGGGCAGGGCAGTAAAGTAAAGTAAAAACAAAAAAACACCATAAAATACGCCCGCTAATTCCGTTTCCATATTACACCGTCGTCCCATTCCATACCCACCCATCGGAAAACCCCGACCCCTTATCCATGTCATATTCATAGTTCCATACCCTCGTCAGTTGACATCACGGAGCTTAACTCAACTCGGGGAAATATTGATTGATTTTCGTAGGATTGCCATACGAAGTTGCAGGTCGAGGCGGGATACTTGGTTCAGCGGGGACTGTGGGTTGAGCTGCTTGCTCCGTCTCTTCGCCATCTAGAATTGTGCGTTTCTTCTTGGTATTTCCCGTTTCTGGGGCTCTCATAGAATTAGAACGATGCTGGATCCGAAGGGATTGGAGAGCTGTTAATTGACGGATGTCGGAAACGGGAGATGCAGGTTTCTTTTCAGTGGTTGTAGGAGAGTATTCGCTCAATGGGGAAGCAATTGGGGACATGACGCTGCGTGTTGAAGGGACAAGTGTAGTAGGGAGACTATCGTGGAAGTTTGATCTTGATACATTGCCTGGCATGGAAGCAAGCGGTTTATGGGAGGGTATAGGGAGGGAGGATGCAGGAGTTCCAGTGGGACTTATGACACCCTTCTCGTTTGTGACAAGTCCTTTGTCCTGAGCGAATTTGGATGATCGTCGGTGGTATGGATTGTAGCTGTAGTATTCGTCGATGATGGGGTGTACCATGACGGTTTGTTTATGAATTGTAAGGGTTGAGTTTGTAGGGACCGTTACCCAGCTTTCTGCTTGGTGTTAGCTGAGTGGTCTTACAAAGTTCTAGTGGGGTTCTTACCTCTCTCGAATGTCAAAGGCTCGCTAGCAACAAGTACAATATCCGCACCCTTGTCTCGACGGTCCATTTGATATTCGCCCTTCTTGCTCTTGTCTTCCCATGTTGTACCAGATGAATAATACAAACTGGCAGCTTCATCGGTCCGACTGCTAACATATCTCGTGCAGATAACACTGTGCCCATCACTGACGGCGAAATTGAGCAAACTCCTCGTGTCTACATTCTCGCTTTCAACAATGTCATCCGGGATATCCGCGATGAAGTCGTTGATTTGTTTGATTGTAGCCAACATTGCTTGCCGTAAAACACTGGGTCCAAACCCGCCTGGAGGAGGGGAGCTTGGATTATGACCGGCCCTCTCTAAGGTATCCAGGAACAATGCAAACGCCCACTCACTGTCCGTACCTCCATGGACACCCAGATACCATCTATCTGAGAGTCTCTCTCCCAGGCGTCGCTTGATGTATTTCCATCCTCCCAAGCCACCATTGTGCATCCACATTAAACTTCCATGGTTGAAGGGGTGGCAGTTGTCGTCACTAAGAGAACCTTCAGTGGTGGCTCTAACGTGTGCGAAGATCAAAGGGGATGCAGTTTTGGAGGCAATTCGTTGCAGGTTGATACAATTCCAGGCGGGGGTCGTAGATGTGAAGATACAAGGCTCAGGGCCAAGCTTGGGGTCGGTGTAGTATCCAATTCCAAAGCCATCACCTGTGAGATCGTCAGCATGGGTTCTTGGTCCGAAGATCATGGAGTCCAACCATTGTGCGGTCTTCGCATGTCCAAACGAAGTCGGGAGTCAAATGATTGTGTAAGAATTGAATGGGTAGGGTCAAGGATCAGCTTTGAGAGCAGAATCTCATCAGAACCTTTGTAAACCTGGAATTGAGGATTAGTATGCACTCTATTGCGACAAACGGTGACAATTGTTGACAGACCAGGAATCGACACATGGTCGCGAAATTGATGGCGAAAAGTCGCCGTTTGGTGTGGTGATTTGTGATAGTACCAATTGGAATTTGGTGTCGCTGCAGATTTGGAAGTTTGTGGGAAAGGACAGGAAGTTGGGAAAAGAGAGTGTTAGTTTGCTTTTTGTTATTGACTCAGAAATGTATGGAGGAGAGCGCCGGGCCAAGGAGTGGTAAGTGACCTCTGACCTTGCGAGGCTGAACATAGGCAAAATCCTATGGCTATGGCGCAATCGGTGCCCAGAAATGATAAGGGACGATGAAGCGCCAGGGACGAGGACTGGCGGGACATTCTGGAGATCAAGAAAAGTTATTAGACTGGAAAAGTCGGAGTAATATCAACAACGCACAGGGAACAAGGGACCATTTATTTTGGTGTTGAGTTAACAAGTTGCCAAAGTACTCGAGTACAAGGCTAGAAAAGGCTAGAAAAGGCTAGTGAGGCTCAAGAGAGGCTAGAAATCCGACGGTTCTCAGATATGTCAGACCCATGAACTGCCAGGGGAGCCACGCTATCGGGAGGCAAGAAAGCGGCACGTAGCTTCCGTCAAGCTTTCTACCAAGCCTATGAGTACCACTGTACCACTGGTGGTACCTACGAGTACAGTACTAAAACAGTTGGCCTATGAAGGCCTATGAAGCAATAGCCCAACTCAATTGAACTTACTATTTGAAGTTTCTAGGGCGCCGTACCCTAGATACTAATAGTAATTAATGTGAATTATTTCAATTCTTCTAAAACGAGCACAAATGTCCTCCCAGAAGAGAAGTTACATGTTGATTGCTGCCCGGCTTTTTCGTCTCCAAGTACGGAGTATGGAGCCCCGGGCGGTACTCGAGTATGTACAGGCACCAGCCACTTCTCACCAGCCACACCGGTCCGAAATTACTCCGGAGGTATTGATCAATGCCATCACATCTCACCAAATATTATCACCGCCCCCCCTTTCCCCACCACAGCTTATCTCTCGACTGATGAATCTCAAATACCCTACTTGAGTATTTGCCGAAACACCATAGCGTGTGTTTACTATCATGAGTGGCCGGCTCCTGTCAGCCAGGCTGTTGCCACTGGCTCAGAGGATCAGTAGACCGGCAGCTCGCCATTTTCATCATCACCAAGCCTCGACATCCGCCGGCGGGCTTTTACGATCAGATTCGACCTACAGAATAGCCCGACAGAGAATATGGCCGGCTGGATATACCCCCTTCCATAATGCGGTCATAGTGCGGAATGCTTCCTTTGCCCGGATTCTACCCAAACTTCTCATCAAGTTTGCCAGAATTCCCGCTCTGTTTGCTGGTGCTACTATTAGTGGGCTAGTATACGTCCAATACCAGGCTGCCCGTATGTTTTTGCGCTGGTAAAACAATATGGCTTTGCTAACTCACAACCAGAGGCTGGAAACTATGTGCTGGATGTTCTGGGCTCTACGAGGGATACGGTGACTGACGCCGCCGGGAATCTATTTGGAAGCGTAGTCGATATTGCAGGGCAGACACGAAAAGGGTGGGAGAGCACAAAGGAGCAGGTCGAAGTACCGGAATGGGTACAAAAAATATTACGAATTCATGAGGAGATTGGGAATAATGGCAATGGAGAGAAAGGGGGTCCTGGTGGAGAGCCTCCCAAACAAGCAAGAATTGGAACAGCGGCAGCCGCTGGAGCTGGAGCAGTTTATGCCAGCGACCAGTTCTCTGACGACGATGACAGAACTGACGCCGAAGCTGCCAGAGACGACCAAATGATGGTCTTGACCAAGAAAATGATCGAGATCCGAAGCATACTCCAAACCGTGGGTCAATCAAACGCATTAAACCTACCATCGATCGTTGTCATTGGATCCCAATCATCCGGGAAGAGCTCTGTCTTGGAAGCGATTGTTGGGCATGAATTTTTGCCAAAGGGTACAAATATGGTTACCCGAAGACCTATCGAATTAACGTTGGTCAATACCCCAGGTGGACAAGCTGAATATGGGGAGTTTCCCGCTCTTGGTCTTGGGAAAATCACGGACTTTTCCCATATTCAACGAACATTAACAGAACTCAATTTGGCTGTACCAGATTCACAATGCGTCTCGGATGATCCCATCCAGCTCACTATCTCCTCACCGAATGTCCCAGATTTGTCATTGATTGATTTGCCCGGCTACATCCAAGTAGTTGGGCACGATCAACCAGTTGAGTTGAAGCAGAAAATTGCTGATCTCTGCGACAAATACATTCAACCTCCAAATGTCATTCTGGCTATTTCCGCAGCCGATGTCGATCTTGCAAACTCCACAGCTCTTCGAGCCAGCCGAAGGGTGGACCCACGTGGAGAAAGAACAATTGGTGTGGTCACAAAGATGGATCTTGTTGATGCTAAAAGAGGAGCAGATATCCTGTCGGACCGTAAATACCCGTTACGTCTTGGATACGTTGGTGTTATACCCAAAGCCCCACAATCATCTTCAGGACTATTTAAGAAAGGGAGCGGAAATATCTCAGCAGCAATCACCCGTAACGAGCACGCCTACTTTTCAGCACACCCAGTAGAATTTGGTTCGGAGGGTGAACTCAGTGTCGGAACCACCACCCTTCGTAAGAAGTTGATGCAAGTTCTCGAGCAGACTATGTCCGCCAGTCTACAAACCACTCGTGAATCCATTCGCAATGAGCTTGAAGAGGCAACTTATGAGTTCAAGGTCCAATACAACGACCGTCCTTTGTCTGCTGAATCGTATCTTGCGGAAAGTCTCGATGGTTTCAAGCACTCCTTCAAGGAGTTTACCGAAACCTTCGGCCGTCCACAAGTCCGGGAAATGCTCAAGGGAGAACTAGATCAAAGAGTCCTTGATATCCTAGCAGCCAAATACTGGAATAGACCCATCACGAATCTTGGCCCTGCACCTGTAGAGCCAGATGTACTTGCTGACCTTCCTAAAGCGGACCCGGACTCATTATACTGGCACCGTAAGATGGATTCATCGACTGCTCAACTGACGAAACTGGGTATTGGTCGTCTGGCAACAACAGTGGTTGCCAATTCGATTCAAACCAATGTGGACCGATTGATTGCAAACAGCACTTTCGCCAATCACCCTTTCGCACGACAGGCTATTACTGAGGCTGCATCTGGAATTTTGAATGAGAGATTTTACAGCACTAGTGACCAGGTGGAAAACTGCATCAAACCATACAAATTTGAAATCGACGTCGAGGATGGCGAATGGACTCGTGGACGTGAACACGCAACAGGGGTCCTAAAGAACGAACTCATAGCCGTTGAAGAGGCAGTGAAGAACGTGGAGCAGACCGTGGGTGGAAAACGTAAACTCAAGGACGTGATGGGTTTCGTAGAGAAGGCTCGGAAGGGAGAGGTGGTTGTTGGGGATGATGGTGCGACGGGTGCGGGGGGATTCAGTTCGGATTTACTTTCCAAAGGTATGTTGCTCGTATTTTACTTACACCTTTCTATTCTCATCATTTTCCCTTGCTAATTATCATGGACGTTATAGGTAAAGAAGCACTCTTCCTGACCGACCGCGCTCAACTCATCCGTCTCCGTCTCAACGCCCTGAAATCCACTCAATGCGCCAACAAAAATAATAAGTACCATTGTCCTGAGATCTTCCTCGATGTCGTCTCTACCAAACTCGTTTCCACCGCTGTACTCTTCTTGAACGTCGAACTCCTGTCGGAATTTGTTTATCAGTTCCCTAGGGAATTGGATATCAGATTAGGCAGGGGTTTGACCAAGGCTGAGGTTGAGAGATTCGCCCGAGAGGATCATAGGGTAAGAGGTCATTTGGATGTTATTCGTCGGAAGGAGTTGCTTGAGTTGGCGCTCGAGAAGATGGATGGGGTTCGCGAGCTGGAAAGTCGGAAGAGGGAGGAAGGGAGGGGGAGGGTGAGGAGAGAGGTGGATGTGAAGAAGGATGGGAAGGGGAGGGGTTGGGGTATCTTTTAGAACGGTCTTGGATGATGATGGTGGGGCGAGGGGACGAGGTTGGAGCGAGCTATTGTTATAGAGATTATGAGATATGTAGTGTGTAAGCAAGTACGCGTGTGACAGAGCGCAGGCAGAACGGCGGGAATTGTGACGGCCTTGGGCGTTCGTTGGGTTAGGTTAGGGATGTATAGCATTTTCTGGTGTTTGTCTTGGAATTCTTTCCGTCCCTTCCTTTGGTTTCTTTTCTACGTATGACGCTGAGTGACTATGGTAGATGGATGGTTTATATTATCCATAAGAACCTTTCGAGTACCGTGGTTTGTGTAAGCTGTTTTATTTAATTGTTTAGATAACCATTACAATCTAAGTGATAAGCGAGTCTGACACGTCCAAGCCATCAATTCTTCCCACAACAAGCCTTAAACTTCTTCCCCTTCCCACAAGGACAAGGATCATTCCTCCCAACCTTCTTCGCTCCACCTCTAGAGGCAGAGGGGACCGTTGCCGTTTCACCACCCCCATACAAAACCCCCGCCATCTCAGGAACAAGTCTCAAAACCTTCCCCCCAATAACCCTCGCACTAACCCCATCCCCATCCTTAACATCCAGATCCCCGCCCTTCTCCACAAACCACCTCAACGCATCAACAGTCTTCTTCTTCCCCTCAAAACTATAATCCATCGCCATCACAATGTCATGAGCGGCTGTACATCCATATCTATTCCGACGATTGATACTCGCTCCCGCTTCTAGCATGATCGATGCGAATTCCGGATCCCAATACGGCTTTGTGGATATTGCCCACATGAATGCAGATGTCCCACTTAGATCCAGAGAGTCAACGGGGACTTTCGCTTCGAGGGCTAGGAATCGCGTGGTTTCTAGATAGAGGGCTCGTGAGGTGGGGTTGAGGTGGGTTAGTTGGAGGAGGTAGTTGAAGAGGGGGATTTTTGTGGGGCCGTAGGAGAGGGTTGCTAGGGATTGACGAGCGTGGTCGATACCCGTGTCTGAGGTGCTGGAGTCGTTGTTGGAGGTGTCTAGGGGTGCGGATTGGACTCTTTGGGAGAAATCTGAGCGGATTGCTGAGAGGGGACCGCGTTGGAGGAGGTTGGCGTAGGCGTCTAGGTCGGAGGATGTCCAGACTGCTGAGGAGCAGAAGGCGCGGAGACGTTGGGATTCGATGCCTGAGAGGATGTGTGTTCCACTTGGAAGGGGTTGTGATGTCGCCATTGTTGTTGTTGTTATTTTTTGTGGTTGGAGTTGGTAGATTTGTACTGTGAGGTTCCTCGAGTGGGATGGAATTGGATGTAGAATTCGGGGTATAGAGCTTTCTAATACTAGGTGTGGATATTGAATAGTCGGAATCCAAAAGTCATATGGAGTCCTTTGGATAGTCACTTTGGTTGGCACCTTTTAATTAAGAAAAGTCGTCAAAATTCACGAACCGACAGAGCTATCCCTGCCACGAATCACGTAATCACGTGATGGTTATCATAATAGGAGGCGCAACCCTCGATAGGCACGTCCAGGTTTTCTTATACCAAATAGGGATCACTTGGGGTAGCTAAGCGATCTAGGGATTTTAATTGGTTATAGTCACGTAATAGAAATACATTAGAGGTCATCGGTCTGACGAATATTAATACGTTAGTAGCTATTAGTACAATAGGTACTAATGGACGAGGACGAGGACGAAGGTTCTATATAAGACTAGTACGTCTATTATTAGTTAAGAGCTTTGTACTCAACTTAGTTATCAATCTTATGATACTTATTTACCATCTTTAATACAAGTAACGAGTTTACTTGTAAGTGAATAACCCTATAGATAGTTCTCTTCTTATTATAGTATACTAACTAGCGAAACACCAGTTAAGCTTCAATTAGCCGGATCAGTACTTTCGTAATAATCCCTTACTCTGGAAGTTCTTCAACTCTGACGTAAGCGCTATTTTCTAGCCAGACCCCATTTTCTTACTTGGTGTTGCGATATGCCAGCATTCCTTGCGCATGCTATATCCCTTTCTTCGTAGCAGTAGCTGTACTACAAGGGAGAACAGCGCTCCTTGCTTCGTAGCAAGAGTTGAACTGCAAGGGCGAAACCACGTGACGTGGTCTACGGGTATATCAAGGAACCTGTAGCCAGAACCGTAATACGATACCGGATTATTGTACCCTGTATCTTTACTTTGATAGTCAATCAACACTTGGGCTTCCATTTTCACTGGTCGGAAATGACCCTGAAGTTGGGCGTTTTACAGTGTATGGTAAGGACACCCTTCTAGCATAAGAAACGTGTATGAAGTGGATGCATTAACTGGATGGAAACCCTGTCTGGTTCGTCAAATACTTTATTTTCTGGGGAAAATGTGGAGACTTAAACTGTACTTTAAGTGCACGTCTTTTTATGTTTGGTATTAAATATCATTGTTATTATTTCCGTACACGACAATCCTATAGACATCGTGTGAGAAGACATCTAACACCTAACAGTATTTAACTCAAAAATAGCACTATTTCTCTCCTCTCATCCATTTCAGACCGTACATAATAAGAGTTCCATCAATTCAACATCCAAACCGCGAAAAGAAAGTAGAGGCATGGATGAAGTGGGTGGGTGGAATGATGATGGTATTAGATGTCAAATTTACTACGAAACTGTGATGAATTAATTACACTTCATTGTTATTTTAAGAATCCTGGTTAGATCCATATATCGATATTTCATTCAGATAATATAAGGTTATGCTTTCAGAAATCTTCTCTTGTAACAGTGTTAGAAAATGTTGTGTAAGAAGGGTATCTAGAGTAAACAGGGTTTCTAAGTCAACAACATCTACTACAGTTATGTGACATAACTACTGTTCACAGGGGTGGGTTTGTGTCGTATGTGTTAACGCACAATCAGTTATGGGCTATTCGAAATCCAATGAGGATTTACAATTAGGGGCATACACTTTTGAGAAGTCTAATGAAAGGATAGCTTATACGCACGTTCGGGATATTTGTGTAGGCAATGTTGTAGAGGAAGGAGATGAATTAATACATGAAAAGAAAGCAAAGCATATCACGGATTATACGAATTTACTAAGAGATTTAGTACATTGCAAGAGAAACCTTTGAAGGGATTTGAAATTCAATATTGATTAACGAATGCAGAAGAGAACAGGAAACCCATCGTCATCATTTCCCTCAAAGAAGAATCCAAAATCGCTTAAATCATCCGATCAACGAAACTCAGTCCTCGGAATGGGAACCTGCAGCTGGTTCACTAACAAGAAATTGCAACAACCCCCCATCCGGACCATGGATACGAATTGATGGAACACTTCGAGCCTACTCTATCTCATCTCCCTCATATTGGGGATAAACATCGTCCGGAATAGTAGCCAGACGACTCCGAATTAGGGCAAGCTCCTCCGGGGTTGGACGAGCTGGGGCAACGGTTCCATAAGGCCATTGAATATATGAAGTGGTAGGAGAAAGCGGCTCTGGCGACTCGACGAGTTCATCGTCGTAGATGGCTGTTCCTGGGTTTTCCCACGAGTTATTGCTCTGTTGCTCTGCCAACAGGTACTCGTAGATTGAAGTGTATATGCCTGTTGAAGCGCTTCCGGCTTGCGAGTCACTAAGTGATGCACCACCGTTATCGATATCTTCCTGTGCTTCCGGGGTGGGAGAGGGAGAGGGAGCATCGCTACGTCGTCTGTGGTGTAGATATAATTCATCGTGGACGAATAGTGGATGTTCACCCAGGGTTAAAGGTTCGGAAGAAAAGGGATCGCGAAAAGATGGACCTGGTACATCGTTGACGTGTGGTTGGCTGAGAGATACACCATTGTCGGATTCTCCTTCTTCAGAAGTCGAAGAAGAATAAGAAGAGTTTGGAGGAATTTCGGTTTCTCCGTAGGCTTGTCTTGATTCCTCAGCAGAAGCGACTGGCAATGTGAGTCCGGGTGGAGGGGTTGAAGGAGCCCTATGTCCGAGGAAATCGGACAGGTTATCCAGGGTGATAATTTGAGAACTATTGGGGAAAATGATGAGACCATCACGGGATGAAGAACCAGAATTTGGGGAAACGTTTGTCTCTTGATCATCTTCGGCCTCTGGATTGCTCTCTGTTGAATAGATTTGAGGACTATTGGGGAAAATGATGAGACCATCACGGGATGAAGAAGCAGAGTTTGGGGAAACGTCTGTCTCTTGAGTATAATCAGAAGAAGAAGAGTAGACAAAACGAGTAGAGTCATGACTATCAGCCCAGCAAGCAGTCCCCGTCTCATAAAGTCTCCACTGGGTGGCCCACATAATGTCCAAATGTTGTGTCAAGAAAAATCTTGGTTCATTTAAAGTAGCTACCTGGGATGGCAAAGTACGCCTATCATCGGATGCTTGATTAGGAACGGTTCCACCGTCTGGAAACCAGTCGGGTAACGCACCTCCTACAACTTCCTCTAGACGGAATCGGAAACTTTCAAGATACTCGGCTGAATTCTGAAGCATGGAGAGGTAGGCAATGTATCCATGGATATCGGAGGAGAGCTGATATCGTGAGATCGGGAGTCTTCTGTAACGTAGGGACCCCAGTGAGGCCGACCAGGAGCCCAAAGTAATGGGGTTGTTGATGGGCGAGTTAGTCGACATTCGGACGAATTGGAAAAAGCTTTGTGTATGTATGTGGGATATCTGGAAATCAAGTTAGAAGAACAGAAGGTGTAGGAAGGAGGAATCTTTGTAAGGACTTAGAGTATATTACACTTGTAATAAATGAATTTTGTTGTTTATGGCTTGAGATTTACTGTTTGGTATTATTGTCTAGGTACACACGCAAATCCAAGACAGTCTGAGACAGTGAACAAAGAGCTTTTCTTGTATGTGCATAGAGCACCCTATAAGCGATAATACCATTGTTAGGATTAGTTTACTGTAAGACAAGAATAAAGAGAGGGTGCACCGTTGAACAATGAAGTCACTGAACACATGATGGTGTTCTAAGCACTCTGAACAAATCTTTCCATGTGGCAGTCAGCAAACCTTGGAAAATACGCCAGGCTGGAAGTAAAGGTTACTTTCCTGGGTAGAAGTCAACTAGGGCAATTAAGCATCTTATTGATAGCCCCATTGTTTTTGATATCTTAGTTGAGATATTGATTTAATACACAAGAAACCTGGTCATCACTCTAGACATATACCTTAGATAATACTATTATGCTACGAAGGCTCGTAAAATAAAATAATGATACAAACGGTACAAAATAATCGACCTCAATGTTTCTTTTACTAAACTACCCGATTCGTGTAATTAATTTACTTGTGCTAGACTTTTTATGAAATCACTTCTAACAGGTAGTGTGTACAGAGTATCGACTAGGCCACTTTACAGATGCTCTAAAGGCTTGGAATATCAATTTACCAGACCTCAATCTCAAAGAGTCGGAATTGCTACTTGAAAGTAAGTTTGCCTTATGGGGTCTACTAATAAACTCCTATTCCCATCTGACAGCACTCGCTAGGACATTTTTTATTGGGAATTTGAGAAAGGTATCGAGGTATGGTATTAAATTACATTAATTCTACATTTTAAACACGAACGATATAGCGCCGCACAATAGATGATGAAAGAGGGGCAAGAGATAAAAATACAAAACATTCACCTTTTTCTTCTTTTCATATTTACTCTTAGCTCTTGTATGGCAAGAATCAATGTTCATAGGATCCACCCCTTACAGGTGTTAAGTCATGAAATCCCAGAAAGGCGGCACTTCAAGTCACCAAAGGGGATCGGGGATCAATTCATCATTTTGAATCTCCTCGACGTTTCAAAATTACAGCCCGCCTAACAGAACCAGTAACGCGGGTCCAGAGACCGTGGGAAGGTGGTTCCGATTCGTCTGTCTGCTCCAGGACGTTGACGACTGGAGAGTCAGAGCGAGGAGCTTCAGCTTCTGGGCCAAAAGTGGAACTCATAGCTCTTCTAAAGGCTCCTAGATCTGGAAGAGTGTAGCAAGTGTGGCAGATCCAGCCAGCACTATTTTCGGTCATATGAATGACGAGAGGCGCGTGTAGGACTACGTTACACTCGAGGCAACGAAGAGGTGGTGTTGAACTAGCAGAACTCTCAGGAGCAGATCGGGAGGTACTGTTTAGATCGCAGTCAGAGGATAATGAGGGCACGTTGGTGTCAACGTTGTAGTTGGAGTTGTATTTATGGGAATGCATTTTATCTGTTAAGATCAAGTATGATTGTGTTGCTAGATAGAGATAGGAATTTGGGATTCATTTATAGACTGAGAAAGAACCTTGATTAGTTTCACATAAAAGACGTTCATTGACTTGAGCGCTAAAAACACATTTGACCAGGATTGTTATTCATTCATACACTTGTTTATGGCCCTCTCATGAGCTAGTCCTAAATAAGCTACTGTATGTGGCACTGGAAACAGAAAGGTTGCTTAGACGATATGGTTGAGCAGCTTTGTCAAGTACATTAGCTGCTGTCTCAATAGAAGTGGCTGTGAGAACTCGCTTAACGTCACTTTTTTCTCCAACTATAGTTGTTCCAACCTTTATGGGGGAAATAAGTGATAAGAAACTCTGTGAGAGCCAAATGCGTGACTTGACTTTTTCTTGTGTTATTTGAATCTATCCAGAATGGGTAATTATCAGGCAGGGATTTATTGCCAACTTTGCGGTTCAACCTGATACTTCAGGTGTTGAGTATCCCCGTTCAAGATCTGTGTTGCAAGGTTTACTAAAGTTTTCACAACACTTTAATTACTGAAAAGCACTTGAAGTGATGGACTGGAATTGAAACTTTTATTTTATCGCTTACAAACAGTAAAATCCATTAAGTGGTTGCTGGTCGATGGTGGAAGGTCAATGGTAAGAAACCTGGTCATTGGCTCTACACACCCTTCTAAAAATACTATTGTCGGAAAGGCTCGTATCAAAGAAATTATATGAGCGATATAAATAATTATATAAACGATAAAACAAATCGACTTTAATGTTTCTTTATTAGCCTATTTACATGATTTAGGGTCTTTTGTGACGTGTGCTAGACTCTTGACATAATTCATTTTAATAGCTATTGTGTCTAGATTAATGACTAGGTCTCTTACCTAAAGTAACGAGAAAGTAAAGACAAGCCAGCAAGAGTTTGAAAGGTTTGGAGAGTTTGAACAAAGAATTGGAGGTACAATAAGGATATTTAAATTATACTAGAACAATGGGAGTCAATTCTGATACAAAGTTGGGAGAATTGGGTGGCGAATAAAGAAACAGTATTTTGAGATACAAAGTAAACATAAACAACCAGAGTCAAGCGAAAAAGCCATCACTTCGGAGTAATTGCCCCTCATGCTTGTATTTGAGATACTCCAAAAACCCCAGTAGATTTTCGTAAAGTCCTAATTTAAAATAAGGTGGACTTTTGTTGACCTTTGCTGGCACTGGTGTTATGGTTGGGTATTTAGTGAATAAGGAAGGCGCGACCTCGCTTAAGCGTCGGACCCGCTTGCCCTTGACCTTCCAAGGGTCTCAACTCTCGATTCAATCGACTCAATCATTTCGTCATTGCGACACACAACACAACAAACTACCACGAGCTCTGAGTATCGCATGCATCGTCGACACGATGTGTCGCATACTCATACACAAATACATCTGGCAAGATTGCGGCCACAGCTGTAAGAAGAATGCGCGTCGCAGACAATCAATGGCTTCACTAACAACCCTCAGTTTTGTACCGCGACTCTTGCCGATATGACAACAACATGATCTGCCCTCTTGAATCTTGTGATACCTACTTGGAGACATTCGAGGAGAAATGCGAACTTTGCTGGGAGAGGGACAAATACCTATTGGAGGAAAGAGAGAAGGCGGAAAGACGCCAGGAACTTGCCAATATCGAAAGGCAGCTTCAGCTTGAAATGGATATTGAGCGCAAGAGGGAGAGCATAGGTGTGCCGAACATGTTCAAATGGATGTGGAATGGCATACTGACTTTGCCGTTAGCAAAGCTTCGGGGTGAGCCAGTTGAGCAGGAGATACTAGATGAGCAGAAGGAAGACCCAGGAATGGTCGTAGAAGAGTTGCAAGCGTTACAAGAAGGTGCAAAGAAGGATCTCGAAGATGTCGAGATGGAGGATGCTCCGTTGGACCAGGAGGAAATTCGCAGCGGTAAAATTCCCCTGGCAAGAAAACTTCCTTTTCTTGCTAACAATTGTCGAGCTCTTGAAGACTGTACTGAAATATCCCCACAGTATCCTCAGAGAAATCTCGAACTTTCGCCAAATTCTTCTGCAAGTCCTCCGGCTCGACAAAGTCCTGAATAGCGCGGTGCTTTTCAACAGAGTTTTGCTTTAAGATATCACGAGCATTTTTTCTTTACGGTTTCGCTGTTTCGATACCCTACAGAGTTTTGCGCAATACCTAGTGGCTAAGGGCTTACGGTGTAATGAGAGGACTCATTGGAAAATAACTGCAATGAAAGCAACTAAAGGAGTTGCTAAGGAAATGATCTCAGCCTTGTTTGATAGAATGGATAGGAAATTCGCGTTCAAAATTGCTTTTCCCCAGTAGCTTTTCCTCAATAAAACCATGGATTCAATACCAATTTCACCCCGAAATCAATGTGCTGCCTGTGAGAATTTGATATCCTTTGCCATATCTTGCTGGACCTGCCAAACGTTTGAGGTTCCTATTCGACGTTACTGTAAACTAAATTGTATGGATTTTGTATATATGTTCAAGATAGCAGATATAGAGGAAGACTATTAGGACACTACAACTTTTCTTGTTTCTCCTCTGCAAAGCTATGCAAACTTTATGTAACAAAGAAATATCAAGAAATATCACTTGAAATTGCTTTGTGAAAGAGCCTCATAGCAGTAATAAAGACGAAACGCAATTTTATGCCCACCACTTGAATAAAGTAGGTCTGTAATAAAACGTGACTAAAAAAGTGAAATATATCGCAATGGTAGTGTAATTAGTCCTTTACATTTGTAAAGTGACAGTGGTCTAAATGATATCTATCTACAGGCGATGGAATGATTTCAACCTTTTCTAGACTTTTGTACAAAATCACATCTTATTTACTAATTCTGGTATAATTTTACGCTAGACAACGAGAAGACCATTTACCAAATCTATCTCTGTCTATCCCTTAAACGCAATACATTTAAGAGTCAAGTACGTATTCCCGCTATGTCTAATTTAGTCAATTCTCTCTTCTCTGGAAGAATCGTCAATCAAAGAATCTTCTTCAGCCGCCTTTCCATCTGCCCCTCTATAAAGCCAATAATGCTGAATCATGAAAATAATGTCGAAAAACACGCTGACGTTCCCAAGGCCTAATTTGACTGGGTTCCCGGTTATGCCAGACCAATCGCCTTGTAAGTAACTATCGATGCAGAGCTGCGTGATGGAGAGGATTCCACCGACGAAGTCGAGCAGGATTTGGGATATGGACCATCCGGTGGTACTTTGGTTTCGGTAGTTCGTGACGACTTGGGGCATGTATTTCACGAGGGTGATGAATAGTTTGACATAGGAAAATGCGTATATCTGGAAAGTAGTAAGTTAGCTGGAAACCTGCAATCATTCATCGCGTGACGTTGCTTACCACATCGATCCATGCCCAACCCGTTGCAGGGTTCTGGTCCTTCCGTACCATGACAATGAAGGCAGTTGTTACGACGCCCAAGATACTCCCAGCTATTATCCCTTGTATCCCTTTGCTAACTCGAACTCCCGGCTCTCTTCTGCCCCTCTTCTCGAATCCCCAAAGTGCTGGCCAGAATTGAGAGAAGGTGATTATGCTTGTGACAACGGCATGCGCCGCAAAGGCTAAATCGTTGAGCTGGACTGTTGGGGTAAGCCCATGATGTCTTTGGGCATATTCATCCCGTATCTGCGGAGACCAGAGAAATGCCGCATTGAAGACGAAGTATGCAATGAACCCGACGACACTGTGGAAGATATAGGGGTCAGCATATGTATCTCCAGGAAGCACTAAGGAATATCATGACAGGTAAGGAGTAGGGGACCACTCTTAAGGAGTAAAGTCCCAAGCTCCTTAAAGTAGCCTGACAAGGCTGACCAGGGGGTAGGAAAACAGAAAACACCCACTTGATTGCGGGGAAATCGATCGTCGTTCCAGATGTGGAGGAACGGCGCCAGTTCAAGATCGGTTGTGGATAGAATGATAATGACCAACAGAAGGTGTAGACCCAACCAAAGAGGGCTGAAATAAATTCAAGAAAGTGAATGGAAGCTGCCATTTTCGGCAGCTATAATTCATAACATATCAGACTGGGAGAGGTCGTGAGAAGAAAAGTCTTGAGAAACGATGGTGTTCTCTTGAGGTTAGATTTCGTCAGAGGTTCTGGATGTGGCGGTGCGTGGGGGTTGTGGCTGGTGAGTCGTTGTACGGTGCCGATGCGAGGGATATACTTTTTGGGTGACCCGACCGCTTTTATTGTTACGTGGTTCCAACTTTCATCTTTTTATGCATTTTGACAAGGGATTTTATAAGATAATTATTACCTCGCTATATATCCTTCTCTACTATAAAATAACCAGAAATACCCTCAAATTCAAAATCACTACTGTACTGTGCTTTGCCACTCTCTTCAGTCCAAACATCAAAGGACTTACTCAAATCTCGATAAGAAAAGCCCACCAAAATGAACTTCCTCGACCTCCCAGGAGAAATAAGAAACAAAATCTACCGATTTCTTCTAGTCCTGCCATCAAACACAAGCGGTACATTCATTCCTATTCCTCTTTCCGAACCCGGGATATATCCCCAAATCCTGGCAGTCTGCAAAGCCATCCATCACGAATCCAAACACATTTTATACGGACAGAACATTTTCTACGCTCATCCCCAACTTCTTACCGGTTTACCACTTCTCCGCCAATGGTATAGTTCATCCTGCACAGTTCGAAGTCCACAGATGATTTCCATGATCCGTCGTTATCGACTTCGTGTGAGATTGGACTGTGATCCGACTTTCTCGGCAAGACAGGCTGAGGAAGCATTCACGGGAACTGAAGAGTTATACCTTGAGGCTATTCAAACTAAATATGGGGGGTCTGATTATTCTGTGCTTAGGTTGTTTGAAGGGGTTCGAGGTGTGGCACGTGCTACGGTTATTGGGGGTGTAAGAGCATTCCCTGAGTATTCTACGTGGTTGCAGAATTCTATGATGGCACCAATTGGATCTGAGGTTGAAGCTTTTGAACCTCCAACTGGGGAAGAGATTGGAAACATGAGGGCTTGAGTCAGCAACTGCTGATATCTGGGAAGCTCATTTCAATCAGACCAACACCAAGCCTTCTTTTCAAGCTTAATTTCATCTGGGTTATCAGAAGACAGAACGCCTTTTGTCCGGTTTTGTCTGATTGAAGTTACAAGCTCTTCAAAGGCGCTCTTAACTCGGCTCCATGATCTTCGTACGTGGTCTTACATGAAGTCAAACGGCGTACTGCTAGGGCTTGTCCTCGTGAGAAGTACTAAAACGTGGTATTATGGGCAATCAATGCGAGATCATCAACCTCCCACTCCTCGCCTATTTTCTGGTCGAATTTCAAGCTGCAACTCGTGTGCTAGATCTCGATGTTGAAGCTCATGCGGCTCCTACTAACCATGGGGAACTCCTAATGTATTTAAAATGGGTCATGGAAAGCTGGTTGTTGTAGCTCCTCTCATGGACAATTCTCAAGCTCTTTTGAGGAATCTAAAATTTCATATGAGATGCTCCCAATGCCTTTTTCAACATGGATTTTGGTCTGCTTTTCTTTCTCTCTACATGCGAGCAATACAAGGGCAAAAAACAAGCCGATGATTTCATGATTGACTTTTGAATCGGATTTCTTCGTACAACTGGGTGATTGCGATGTCTCTTCTGGACTTGTTGTAGGGTTTGGCTCTGCTGATTCCAGAGTCTCAGGATACAAGATCATTGTCAGAAGTAAAGCTTTAAAAGCAGTGCTGGTGTTTGTGGTTGAAACAGAAGTTTTCAAACTGAAGATGCCAACATTTGTTGGCATCATGAGTTGGCCAACGTCGGTGGTGATAACAGTACCATTACCAGAGCAATTTGGACGCTAATTCCGAGTAATAATATTTACATAAAAACCCCGTATAGCACAATCATGACACTGTAAATGACTGATACCCTCTACGTAATTATATTTTGACTAAAATACCCCTTAAATATATATCGAGGGGTAGTTCAGTTAATATAGCTTAGAATAAGGGGTAGTTCGGTCATGAATTATAGGTAGTTTTATAAGTAACTAAATGTAATGAGATTGCCACGTACTTTGCCTTTTGGTTTTGGTGCATTCTTTGCATTTTTTTGCTACGGTGGTGGCCTGGTCTCTTTAGCTATAATTGTAGTTAAGTTTGACAGACTTTAGAAAGGCTTTAATATTTGGTGGTTTAGTTCTAGGTGGTAGATAGAAGGGTAAAGGATAAGCCCCTGTAGGTGACATGGCTAGGTCGGCGGCATCTATATTAGCACAAAGGATAGTGTTGAGAACGTGTTAGTATAACTTGGTGGGATAAATATAGAGCATATCGCGGTGCCACGGGGGTGAACAACAAGGATATAGAATGTGGTCGGTATACTAAATAATCGTTAATGTTCTATCTACTACGTGGAATCTAGGCTATATATATCCTATATTATCACGTGAATATATTCTAACACTAGTACTACTTTACAAAGAAGTAGTAAAACAACGAGAACTAGCTACAACACAGGGAATACTATATATCCTACTGTCTAGCCGGCCAATCACTTGTCTATCTTTCCATTCAGATCGGCGGGGGGGTGTCTGGTCCTGTCGGCAGGGGGGGGTCGTATGCTTTTCGAAGAAGCTCTGTCCGATTTGAAAAAGGGGGTTTCTCTAGTAGAAGCGCTCGAAGCGCGTACTACTAAGTGAGTGAGAATTGCGGGTAGTGGTGCTGTCTTAAAGTAGTAGGATGGGATATCGGTTCCATGCTAAGCGAGTGTTCCAAGGGGGCGGGAGGGGGTCTGGTGTCTTCCTTTTTCTAATTGCTGATGTCCTTTGAGTAGGTGGGGGGTGGCTTTGTCTTTCGATATATCTTTGATCTACAAGCACGTACAAGATCAGATGTAGTATTCGAGTTCGAACTATAGTGCTGTCTAGGTGTTCGTAGGCGGGAGTAATAGTAGGTCCCGGCTGTCCGGCACAGTAGTATAGTACAAGGGAAACTCTATAGATATATCGGCTGATGAATCAGCTAATAAATCGGCTAATAATTAACGTTAGATTTGTCCTTAGAAGAGAAGTTAGAGAAGTTAGAAAAGTTAGAAGAAAAGGTGGTCCTAAATATATCCCTCATAAAAGTGAGAAAGGTGGCCCTAGGAGTCGCTGAAAAGTGTCTCTCGCAAAGAGGAGAAAACGTCGGTAGAGTTATGTTAAAGATTCTAACCTAGAATTTTAGAATATTCTAAGACCTCTTTAAAATAGTATAGAATATTCTACGAGGGGGTCTGGAATAGAATGGAATTCTAAGTGCCGAACCATGATAATTACTTCCTAAACCAAGTTAATGATCTGTAGAAACACTAGTTAGTGTTAGTATCACTTCGTAGGATGAATAAAGGGTATATCGCGGTGCTACGAGGGTAAACAACAAGTATATAGAACGTGGTCGGTATACTAAATAATCGTTAATGTTCTGTCTACTACGTAGAATCTAGGCAATATATACTAGGCTATATATATAGCCTAGATTATTACATGAATAAACACGTGAATATATTCTAATAGAAAGTGAGGAAGGGAAGGAAAAATAGACCCTTATGTAGATTTGTATATTGTTGTAGTGTTTACTACCTTTATTATATTCCTTATTCTACACCTACCCTTCTACTCGTACTAGTGCAGTGTAGTGTAGTGTAGTACTTTTACGCCAGTAGGGCGGAGCACCAGATCAAGCTGGATTTCCTGAGGCCTCCTGAGGGGCATAGGGGCGTGCTAAGCTACATTTTTTATATACAATATCCCACTCTATTTAGCTAAAAATGTAGATGGCTAAAAAGACCTCCTAGAGTGAGCCCGAGTCCCTGATCCCGCGGTGTTATAGTGCTATTGTAAACTGGAGAAAGTATTTCGTACGTAAAGCTATAGCTAAAAGGTATATTAAGTGTCCGCCTCTACGCTATTTAGGAAGAGAACGGTTGTTTTGTGCCTAATATAGGGGTAAGATAAGTCAAGGACGAATAGCCGCGACGCTAGAGTCTATAGCCTAGAACCTAGGTACTCGAATAAATTAAAAGTCCCTTAGATAGCTCTAGACGATAATGTTGCGATATATTCCACGTGTTTACTCACGTGATAATCCAGGGCTATATATACCCTAGATTCCACGTAGTAGACACAACTCAATCGATTATTATACTTCACAAAGAGAGTATATTGGTTCACCCTGTTTTACACCAACACTGATCAGTGTGTACACACAGATCAAAAGACGACTAAACCATCAAAAGTACAGTTATCTCGAGATCATATATATCACCTTTTCAAAGCTTTTAAAGAGTACGTCCTTACGCGGTACCCCAAGAAGGCATCCTGCTGCGCAACAGACGACTACCGTGGTAACGACAAAATCGGAAACTACGAAGAGCCAGTCAAGATAGTACCCCAAGAAGGCATCCTGCTATCTTGCTAACGAAGGGCCAGTCGAAATAGTACCCTAAGGAGGCATCCTGCTATTTCTACTGACTTAGACAATTAGAACTCGATCTCTTAACTGAGCACTTTCGAGTTTAACAACAACTCTCGACTCTTCTCTCTATTCCAGACTAGCCCAGCATCCTCGGAATATCTGGCCTCTCACGCAGGCGTTAAGTTCTTCAGGCTGGCTACAACCGCTAAATTGTTCGAAACAATTGCGTCAAGATCACTTATTCAGGCTGGCTACAACTCGCTGGCGCAGCAAATTGTCCAACAAGACTCCAAGACTCAGAACCGACCCCCCCCCTCGAGCCGACACTTCTCGAGTACACACAAAATCACCCTGCGAAAGAGCCTCAGATCACGCATTTGCACTTCAAAATCACCCTGCAAAAGAGCCTCAGATCACGCATTTGCACTTCAAAATCACCCTGCAAAAGAGCCTCAGATCACGCATTTGCACTTCAAAATCACCTTGCGAAAGAGCCTCAAATCAACACGCATTCGCACTGCAAAAGAGCCTCATTTCCAGAGCCCTTTTTCAGCACTTTCCACCACTTTTCGCCCTCTTTTTGCGAGGCATTCCAGGACCACTTTTTCTCTTCGACTTTTCCCCTGCAATTTTCACCGATTTTTGCTGCATATTTTGTACTGTTTTTGTGTGTGCCGACAACACAACCGAGACCCACAAGACTCGGCTACACACACACACAACAATCGGATTTGACATGCTCGAAGGCAAGAACAACTTAGCAAGATCACTTTGGCTTGCCCTTTACCCGACCACCCCCTTCGAGGTTGGCATATGCCAGACGAAAGACCCTTCTGCCAGGTACACCAGAAAGCCTCCCCCAGCTACCGACAGCACCAGAGACCCCCCCCTTGCCGACCTGAACAGAAAGAAAGCTTTGCGAGGGTTATGCCTGCCCCCTAGCACTCCCGCCAATCACCCCCCTTTTTGACGGATACGACAAGCGAAGGATAAGCGATGGATATGGCTGGACAGGAAGCATGTAGCTGGGCAGGAAGCATGCAGCTGGGCAGGAAGCATGTAGTCGGACAGACAGATGGATATGGCTGGGCAGGAAGTACGGAGTGGGACAGACAGATGGATAGATAATATGGTTAGCTGGCTGGACATGTGGCATTCCCTCTTCTTTTTGTAGCTAGTACTCGCCTCACTGGTGGTCTTCACGACCTTCTAAAGTTTTGCCAGTGTTGCGATATATTCCACGTGTTTACTCACGTGATAATCCAGGGCTATATATACCCTGGATTCCACGTAGTAGACACAACTCAATCGATTATTATACTTCACAAAGAGAGTATATTGGTTCACCCTGTTTTACACCAACAGATAACTAGTACCCTAGTCCTTTCCCTAAGGGTGAGTGTCGGATTATAGAGCCTTAAAGAGGGCACCTGCCCCTGTTAAGAGTCTTAGCAGATATATAGAGGCGCGAATCGTCGAAATGACCTTAAAACCCCGAAATAGCGCTTTCGTAGCTATTCTAACCCCCCTGCCTATACTATTTCCCTCGTATATACCCTCGTACCCCTCCTCTACCCCTAGCGAGTAGGCCCTCCCTGCCCCTCTATATATAGCCACTACGCTGTGTTTTGTGCTTTTCACGCGGAGATTAAGCGGTAAAGGCAAGTTTTCATACTCAAAGAGAAAAGTAAGATTGATTGATTAAAGGAAATAAAGTATAGGAAGGTCAGACCTTATATAGAGGTCGAAGTAAGCTAAAGATACGATATCTATGAAAGTCTGTTACGTATTAACTTTTAAGTATATTACGTATATACTCGGTTAGTGTATCCGAGTCATCCTATAGTACATTTGAGCTAGAAACTATTAAAGTCTAGCTCGGGTAGTACATATTGTGTAATTATACACTAGTATAGTGCTCAGCTCAGCTTAGAAGTTCAGCCGGCGCCAAGCTTCACGTGACATCCCGTCTTTATGTGATCCTAAAATACGACACTGTTTCTCCCTGTATAGTGTCGTAGTAGTGCACTGAAACAGGACACCAGCTGGATCCCAAATTCCTGAGAGAAGACTAGCTCGGCAGAGAATCGTAGGCAGGCGGACGAGGAGTGAGGGAATATTCGAGGAGGACGGAAGTAGTAGTCGGGAGAGTGGTCGTGTCGTAGCTGTTGCTAGAAGTCGGGGATCGTTGGTTGTTATTCGATAATTAGAAAATCTCCCTAGTGCGCGGGTCTACGATTAACTCGCGACAGAAGGACTTAATCTTAGCTCTCTAGACTAGGGCTCGAAAGCCCTAGCTAAAGGTTCGTAGGATATACCGCGTACAGGTGTTGAGTCGTCGCATCCCTTCTACTCGTACTACACCTGTGTAAGATACAAAAAACGTTATTTATAGAATGAATTAATATATTTGCTATAGTCTACTCTATCAATTCTATTGTATGATAAATACAATAGCCTAATTGATCAAAAGTCGATTTTAGGGGTTACTATAGCACACTTCTAAAAATACTACGAGTATTGTACTAGAAAGGCCCGTACAATAAAATAACTATATAAACGATATAAAATAATCAACTTTACTGTTTCTTTATTAGCCTGCATGATTTATATAATTAAGTTACTTGTACTAGACTCTTAATATAGTTTATTTTAATAGATACTTTGTCTAGAGTAATAACTACCTCTAAACTGATTTGTTCGACAATCTTAAATAAATGGTAAGGTCTCTTAATAAAGTTGTTTTTATACTAAATAGTAGGGGGAAATGTTACTACTATACCGGCTTCTGGTAGTACTATTATACTAGACAGACTCGTATAATAGAATAACTATGTAAATAATATAAACAATCATATAAACGATACATAATAGTCGACTTTAGTATTTCTTTGTTAGCCTATAAAATTCGGGTAATTAAGTTACTTGTACTAGACTCTTGACATGGTTTATTTCAATAGGTGGTTTGTCTAGAGTAACAACTACCTCTAAACTACTTTGTTCTACAATCTTAAATAAACGGTAGGGTCTCCTGACAAAGTTGTTTTTATAGTAAATAGTTGGGGAAAATACTGCTACTGCACCAGCAAAAAGTACAACTTTTCTTCGTAATATACCCTCTTCCTTTTAGACACTGCGTTGGAGCTTAGTTGGCGCCATTTTGGTGTTATTGTACTATAGTCAACTTGAATTGGAACACTACTATTCAAAAATATTGTATATAGCACTATTTACGTGAAATATAGAAAACCACGCTACCTTTGTGAATCAAAGTGCTAAGAAGGGAAGTTGGATCCGAATTTACAAAAGTTACTATTCACTCTAACTGAGCTTTATGAAACTTAAGCCTAATGGTTCCTAGCTAGGAAACTTCCGTGCATTTCTTTGTATGGTTGCTTGCCTTTCTTATCCTACGAATCACAATAATGCTGTGGTTCACTTAGCTACTTGGGCTGAACCACAGATACGTTGCCCAGGCGGATCCAAAGATTCCGTCTTGTTTATCCCGCTGAGTCCCATCTAGTTTGTATGCCTAGAGAACAACCATTCACGTTTAAATAAGAATTCAACTCTAAGCTTCAATGTAGAAATCAAACCCACCATTTCAGAGAAACACTTCATTTTGAAGGATGCCTATTTTTTGCCATTGCAATCTATTGACTAGTGCCTTTTTTGATCCGACCCTAAAACGATTCCTCCCTACTCTGCTTTGTACACGATCCTTAAAACTGAAGCTTGTTTGATAAACACCAAGCGTAGCAAGACATTGAAGAGAACCTAGAAGATGTCTGACCCATTCCTAGATAGTTCCACCAGCAAGGTACAACCACAACCCTGAGAACAAAGTACCCCATCTTAAATACAATCACAAGTTTCCATTAAAGCTTCTTCCAGTACCAGACAAGAATGCCGCTTTAGGAAACCCATGTTTTTTTACCACAATTATATGAGACCCTCCAAGAGAGACTCCAGTCTCTCTTGGACCTTCTCCTTCATCTCCTTTGTAGCCTTTTGAAGCGCATCATGGATTTTCCTGTCCCATATTACCTCATGACTCTGATGCTTTAACCTCCAGTCCTCTAACTTCTGTCCCTTCATCTTGTCAGGCGGCGTAGTGACGAGTTGTCGAAGGCTATCGTTGGCATGCCGAATATCGGCCTCCAACTTTGGTAACCCATCCTCAAGTGGTGCCAACAAGCCCGCAATAATCGTAGCCTCATTGCCCTTGATTACAAGGTTTTTAGGTCTGGAGCTACGCATAAGCATGACCTCCCTATCCTTTTCTCGAAGCTTTGCGTGGACCTCTTCGAGGGAGTAGCGGAGGGCATTAATCTCTCGCTCCTGGTCCGAGATGATGGACTCTGTGTTTGAGGGGGGTTGATTGGTGCTGCTAGCACCACCACCTCTTTGCATGTGTACCATGCTGCGGTCGAGTTGAACCATAGACTTGCCATGGCTCATGTTGTGTGCCCTGGTCGGGCCTCCAGTCATGTTTACAGGTCCTCCTCCACTTGGACTGCGATACCGATGTTGAGTACAATCTGCGCATGCACCAGGTACCTTAACTGCGGCAGGGTATTGTTTGAAGCTTTGATAGGGATTGCAGTTGTTGGGGCACTTTTGGTGGTATCGTGGAGCATAGTGCTCGCAGTTCTCGTAAGGGATGAGCTCTCCAGTGCACATATTGACCGCTCTATTTAGAGTTTTTGATGGTGTCCGTGGAGTGAAAGTGACTGGGCTTAAGGGGAGCGAGCAAAGAATGTGGTGAAGGGCTTCTCGTCGTTTTCTAGAACTATTATAAGTAAGAGAATATCCTTGACAGAAAGCGATAACCCACTTACCAAGGCTACGTGAGTGGAATTGAGCTTTCAAGTAGCGGGTTCGTAGATGATGAGACGCAGAGCCTGAAAAGTAGCGATCGAGATCGAGATGTAGATCGAGGAGTTGAAGTAGAAGTAAGAGAAGAGCTGACCAGATGGGACAGTGAAGAAGATTGTGCAGCGCAGCGCGTTCCAGAGCTAGAAACCAATGGACTTTTCTCAAAGATGTTCTCCAACAGAAAAGTAACGGTGAATTGGCTTGGAAGACGTGTTCATTCAAGGAGTATGAGGGATTTAAATGGGCTGTTTCTCTTATCAGTAGTGGGGTGGGGGTGGGCTAAGCGAGGTGTAAATAGGGGAAGGTACAACCGAAATTCGCCATCCCCTATGAATCAAGGAAGACTAAGCGATGATAACACTGGTTGGCAAAACAATGGTGAAAATATGGCACGATGCATAGAAAGACAAACCCAGAATCGATACCTCCAGCAAAACAAATACCACTTTGTTTCATTGCTCAAGGGGGGAAGTTGAAGGATAACAGCCATGGGTTTCTACGTCATAGGTATCTGCATATCAACTAGCGTTTTATGGCATGGATGAATAGGACAAAGAATCCAACTACTAGCAGTCATACTTATGGCACAGGACGTGGGGGTCCAACCAACCTTTTGACCAGGGTGCTCCTAGGTAGATAGAGAGCTTTCATGGAGTTGAGTATGAAGAACAACAGATTGGTTCAGATAGCGAGTTTGCAGGGTGAGAGGTGGTGAAAGTAGCTTTATGAACAGTATTCAGGTGAACAGTTCCATTCAATTGGGTGAATAGGTATTCTCTTTAACAGAGTAGACTATTTTCAGCCTGACACACGTTGTCTTTCTTGACCTTATGTTGCTTTCCTATTATGGAGGATGGTATCTGTTCTGTTATGAATTTTTAGAAGGACCACCTCCCCTCCACTCTCCCTAGGTTTCTTCGCATTTGTATGCTTTATGCAATGACGAAAGAATTATCCAATATTTATAGAGATTTAAAAGTATACAAGGGATGTGTATCAATTCTTGAATAACTCAACATATCTAATGTGACAGGGCTGGGTCTGGATTTCAAGTTGCCATAGGTGAGCTAGCCGAGGGCAACTCTGAGTTCTTGACACCCATATGCTGTACGCCTCTACTCTTTATTTACCTCAACTCAAGACCACTCCCCAGGGTCCTCACATTATATGAAACCTTCGAAGTCGCTTTGAGTACAAGAGCCACCTATTCCCAATTGTCATTATCACTCATCATCTTCTTCGATTGCCAATCATATCAGTCGCAATCACAACAGTCAATCAAACACTGTTGCAACTGTTTCCTTCTGTCCTACCAATCGTAATCGTTTTTACTTCAGTAAGATGTATCCAGAATAGCCTTATTAGTTAAAACTCATGACTCCTAGTGTTTTAATTAAGAGTTTTTATCTTGTAGGCAAATTTAAATGAATAACACCATTCATTCTATGTACTAGCTATCACACAACCCTCAGAGGGTCACGGTCATCGATCACGTGGTCTGAGCGTCTCCTTTCGTTGAGATATTCAGAGCCCCCATAGGGTAGGCAGGGGTACGATTACAGGCGCTCTATGACTATATAAGCCAACACCTTTCAATCATTGTATAGACAGACTTGGCAACTCGTTCAATCAATCACTTCTTTACTCAGTTTCTCCTTCATGCACGCTGAACTCGCTACTACTCCACTATTTCACACCACCTAACCGTGAGAGCTTATACTCAATAGTTAAATGAGCAGCACGAGACTGACTCACTCGATATGTAGTCATGGGCCAGTCATTTTCACCGAGGGAGTCAATTCCTGAACATTAGTCAGAAGTAGAGATAGCAATCGCGCGGATCGACTCTATCAAACGCTTTGGCTCTCTACCCACTGTCGGAATATATTCACTTTTCAGATTATTAATAAGTTTACTTTGAAAACCGAATTGAGGTGACTGGCTTTTATATTGGCAGCGGGCGTCCTCACACAGCCCAAGCAAAACTCACCATTCACCTCAAGCAGCTGCTTACCTTCCTCCAACCCACCACAAAGCCACCCACCCACTAACCTCTCCCCCACAACCCTCAACCCCTCCAAAAAAAAAAAGAAGAAAAAAGAAATAACCAAAACCAAAACCTGCAAAAAAACCTCCGGTCAGGTTCAAATACCAGACGAACTGAGTTTTTGATTTTCTTTTCCAGTACCGGGCCCCTACCCTCGATATTACTTCCACGAAACAGTTTGAGTATTTATTAGACACCCTCCTGACTGGGCCAGGCGCCAGAATCCCAGTTTTGATGTTTGTTGCTGTCTTATTCTAAAATATGTAGGAATGTCGCTTAATTTGTGGGGGATCGGGGATTCTGCGGGTAATTGTTGTATGTGGGGGACGACTGAGGGCTGGGGGTATGGACTGGCTTGGCTTTGGGCTGGAGTTTGCCAGATGTACGTGTACAAGAGTAGGTAGGCATGCCATCTAAGCGAGAAACACTGAAAGGTCCCCTAACCCTGCGATTCATTTCTTCCTTTGAAAATGCTCAGGTCCTTACGCACATGATGTCAGGAAGCTGTGCATGATCTTGAGAGGTTTCCAACAACTCGTCATGAAGCACATCATGAAGCATCGTTATGATGCGACACTCACAAATGAATTCACAGTAGGCAACTGGAGACTGGCAGGGCTTGATCATGGGTATATGGCATTAAAATTACTACTTTATCATAATGAATGGAACATAATGAATGGAAATCCAATGTTCTTTAGGCTCTTCTTGGCCGTGGGCCAGAAGGAAGTCCAACTCCAGATTTTGGACCACTTGGTAGTCCCCGCGGAGGAAGCCTTCCACCAGTAGTATTCCCCCTAGCAAGAGGCCGTGGTGGTGCTGCCTGCGTGGGGGGCTGTCTTCCACCCACAGTGTTTCCTCTTAAAAGACCTTGCGGCGGCTCTCGATATCCCCGGCCACCGTCATCTCTGTCATAATCCTGTGGGTTCCCCCTCAATTGTGAGCGGGGCCCTGCTATGCTATTTCCTCTGATAGAATCAAGCGGTTGATCGTTACGCCGGACAGGTGAAACTGGAAATTGTGATGGTCTCTGGCGCGATCCTCCGCCAACTGTGTTCCCTCTTACGAGACCCCCAGAAATGTCCCGGGCCTGTGGCGGTGGGACTCCAGTGGTGTTGCTTCTTACAGGTGCCCGATTGATAGGAGGTACGAAAACGGGTTCTGGTTGTCCTCGTTGCTTCGCCAAACCAGAGAATGCAGCTCGAATTTTCTCCTCTGCCTTTCTCAACTCCTCTTCCTTTTCAGCTGCCTCATCCTCGGCTTGTAAGCGAGCAGCAATCCTTTGGAGTTCTTCCTCCTGCTCGGCCTCATATCGTGCCCGCTCGGCTTCCTGTTGCACGTATCGTTCCCTCTCCTCTTCTTCCTCTTGAAAACGTCGGCGTTCCTGTTTAATTACATCATTGCGGCGTCTCTGTTCTTCCATTTCTTCGTCAAGTCGTAACTGCTCCAGCTCTTCCTCGTACCGTAATCTCTGTGCCTCCTCGTCTGCATATCGGTCGCGCCCGCCTCCTTGGTTGAACCTCCTGCGATCGCTTTGGTCGTATCTTCCTCGTTCTCCTTCTGCCTCTCTTTGATATTGCAAATCATATGCTTTCTCCTTTTCGGCTCGTTTTCTTTGCTTTTCGGTTCTTTCCGCATTGATCCTCTCATCCCGTGACCTCGCTGCTGCCATCTCAGCTTCATATTCTTCCCGCTCGGCTGCCAGCCGTTCCAAACGAGCATCTTCATCTTCATCTTCGCTTTCTACCAGCTCATCTGAATACACACTTTCTTCGTAGTAATTTTCGACTTCTGATTCGTATCCGGTTTTGTTGACTGATTTCACGTTGACTGGACTTCGTGCCCCTTCCTCCTTTCGTATTTTGTCTTCCTCTTCTTTGATCAAACGCTGTACCTCCCTTTGCATCTCGTCTTGCTCGCGTTTCCGTGCCTCCTCCGCAAGCCTCTTCTTCTCCTGCGCTTCCTTCGCATTTATCTCGTCCAAAATCCTTTTCTCCTTGGCGATTCGTTCTTCCTCAATTTCACGTAAAATTCTCTCATCCTCCGCACGTCTTTCAGCCTCTTCCTGAGCAACCCTCTCCCTTTCTGCTTCCTCCAGCGCTTGTTGTTCTTGAGCTCGGCGAACTTCTTCGAGGAAAAGTCTTTGCTGCTCTTGCTCTTCAGCGAACTGTTTCTCTTGCTGCTGAAATTTACGGTCTTCTTCCTCCATTCTCAAACGCTCTTCCTCCATCAGGTCTTGTTGTATCCTGAACTGAGATAATGATTTGACGTGAGCCCAAGCCCTGCTCTCAACAAACTCCTCTATTTCGTCCTCATCCACTACCGAGCTGTTTGACGAACCAGCAGAAGATGAAGGTTGACTATCACGAATCACGGCCGTTATTGCTTTTCCTTGTGCTGGTGTCGTTACAGTAGCCAGTTGCGATGTCACATTCGACTTTCTCGCCGATACAACTGGATTTTGGAGCGTGGCCATAATGTCATCTAGAGAATTCTGAGTAGCAGCGAGAGATACAGATTGCTTCGTGCCTCTCCTTCTAGGAGCGGGTTCTACGGGGTTCGACTGCAAGTCTGCCATCAGGCTATCCAAATTTGAAATGGATGATATTGATTGATTTGGTGATCGGAACTTCGAGGATCCCATTTCTACCGGCGATTCCACCAGTGCAGTTCCAGTGATAGTTTGAGCTGCTTGGTCGGTATCTACTGATACTGATGTTTTTGGAGCAAAAAAGTTCCTTTTGAAAAATCCTGGCAGTGGTGCGGGTTGAGGTTCTACTTTGGGAGTTGGAGACACAACTACGGCTGGCGACGTTGTACTTTGGAGGTCCGACTTTGGGGATACGGCAGAAATCAAGGAAGACTGTGTTTGGGGCATCGATGTTATAAGTGTGGGTAAAGGCGCGACTGTCTCCGCGACCTTTGGCCCAGCCTGTGCCTCCAATTTCGACTTCTGTATCGCATCATTGACAACCTGTGACATAGACGGCGCTGTGGCTGGTTTTGTATATCCAAACAAATTCGCCATCCTCCCAGCATTCGATCCAATCGGCTGCGTCACATCCACCCTCTTTTCCTCCGTTAACTCGATAGTACTGCCATATAGCTTTTTTGTTGTTGTCGGTCGCGTAACTCCAGCATTGACCTATACGCAACTGTTAGCTTCTCGCACACTTCGCAATCCCCAACGTGAGATAAACCTTAATAGGTGCCGGTTCTGGTGGCGCGTCGATTCTTTTCTCATCCACATTCTCAGCCATTTCTCCAGCAGGAGCCTTCTTCACATACGATGCGAAGTAGGCACCCCATGTCGCCATCTTGGAACGATTTCCTCACCCATGCGAGGAGGGCTGATTTAGCGCCCCAAAAGCAAAAATTCGAAAAAGCGCAAAGAGTTTCGTCGGGAAATCGCTCTGTCCCTTTGTTCCTACTTGTTGAGGCTCCAAAATATTCCTTGCCGGTGTTAGATTTCGAGAGCGGGGCAGGCAAGTTCAAGTACTCCTTACTCGATTTTCGAAATTCCACCTGACCTCTAGAACAAAAAAACTCTATAAACTAGCATGAAAGCAAATCGACCTTTAAAAATTTAAAGAGGGAACATCCGTGGTGTTTATTCTTTTGTCTAATCTACGCTTAAAACAATCTCGATAGTCCTGAGACGTGGTTGGCTCCCGCCCTTGCTGCAGGGGGATGAAACGGGGCGCCAAGCGTATGCTGTCACAAAAACGGGTGTGAGGGTGGTACTGAAACCGCAAAGAGGACCCTGCATAAACGTCTTTTGGTACTGGGAGATCGATTTGGTTTGAGACCGAGGTATTCTGTGTATTTTGACGTCGTTGGAAAGTCTGTCACGCGAGGGATCCCCCTTGATCGACTCGCTTAGAATGATAACACATCATCCTACAGTATTTGGATTTCCGTGAAACTACATAATTGAGAGTTAGCTCATATAAATTGAAATTTTTTGGCCGTTGAATTAATTCCTCATTCATCTCGGCAAGTCCGGCACTAGATAGAAATGTACTTTGAGCGTTACGCCGTTACTCCGTACTGCCGTGACATCTCTATCCGCCACGGTCCGAGAACGGCAAAACTCGACAGGCTGAAGCGGTCTCGAGGTCTGTCTGTAACCGCTCGAAGATTTTGACGATTAAGCCTAAGGCCATACGTTAACGTCACTTGATCATCATAATCTGAAATCTTGTGTTGGCAAAGAGAACCGCTGCTGGGTTTCAATGAAGGCGAGTAGTGAAACGGGATATCAGATAAGCTCTTGGAGTGGCGCTAAGGTGAAAGTGGATTGGTTGGATTTCACCACAAGACGTCAAATGGCGGGGTCGCGGGGATGGGAAGCTCAAGCTCACTCAAAAACAAATTCTGATCAGGTTTGAGATACTTTAATGAAATGCTTCGTAAAAGAAAGTTACTATTTGCATGGCTTCAGTGAAAACGGAACGATGCAGAAACCCGTCGTCAATATGTCTGTCACGTGACCAACTGTAACTCCCAACTGTCCAACCACATAGTTGCTAAATTCGTTGCTTTACCAATCATTTCAAGATGACATTATTCTGATGGATTTATCTTGGGACTATATGATGTTCAAGGAATGGGTACTTCGGGATATTTTAAATGGAAGGATTTCGGTGCAATTTGTTTGTAAGAAAGGAACTTGGTAAGACTAATTTATATTATCATTGAACATTTCCGTGATCTAGAAACCTGGCGGACAAGATGTGGTAGTTCCGTTCCATTTTTAAAAGAATCCATTCATTGATCTGCATAACTTTCCAACCCCTCTTTCTTCTAATATAAGGTAAATTAGGAACATTGATAACAGGATCCCGAAACAAAAGGACCGCTAAACAATATCACTCTCATCGCTAATTCCTTCCCGTTTTCCTGCGACAATTTTTTCCTATCAAAATAGCTATAAAAAAAAGGTGCAAATATCCGATAGGAGTCTTGAATTCCCTCGACAATCCTCTTTCTTCAGAGACGATACGATTATCCCCTTGACTCTAGTTTCCCACAAAGCTTAAAAGTACCAAGTACGTCAAATCTGCTAGTAACCCTACTCACCAAGCGCTCAAGTTGAGTAGAGTACTACTTAAGTAATGCGAAGCATGTCGGCCTACCCTGCAAACGCAACTGGGCATTGTTCCGCCTAGTCCGACCACTTGTATTTAGACGACCCGTCTAATCCCCTACCTAGACAAAAAAGGATTTCCTATCGTTTCTATGCCGTATAGAATTGGATTGATATGTGGTGAAAAAAAACTTAAGGGAGCTTGGAGTGAGTTGAGACTATGTCTGATATACCTATAGGTGGAAGGGGCATGGTCACGTGAACGCATAGAAGTGGTTTGCAGGTGTAGTTCAACCACAAACATTTGGTGCTTGGGCACATCACGGCTAATGGTCTTATGAACAAAAGATATATTAGCGCATGTCAAATAACACCATGGAAATGCACCTACTGGTAAATTGGTAGGGAACTTCAACAGAGTTTTACATACTGTTGTCTAGATAAAAACTTACCCTCCGCCACTGTCGCTCCACACGTGATGGACGCCCAACACCAGACCTTATGGAGTTTTAAAAGAAAGGTTTGTACGTGAAAGAGGCAATGGTATAAAGCCTCTCTTGTCTCCCGTATATATTTGAATATTTCACTTCGCTTTTTGTCCAACTTCAAGAACTAGAAGTATAAATACGGGTATAGCCCTTACTGTTCTAAGCACCTTTACAACTTGCCTATAACACTTTGATGTTCACAGTCCACAGGCACCATCCACTGTACGCACAATTCACGCCAGAGGATCTTGATGTAGCTTGCTCCAGTGAGCCTTTTTCTTTTGAGGCTTCACCACCCAGCCTATGATTCTTAGAGCCTGACTTGTTGTCTGTGAAGACTGTGTCGCCTGGGCCACCAGTCTGGCTGCTTAGTGCCCACTGTTAGGCTTGTTGCCAGAATAGGAACCACAACAAACAAGGTCAAATTCACGGCATATTCGTAAAGTAAAACATGGAGGGCATGGACCAAGATCACTGTCTATGTAGGAACTACAAATAAGCAGTCCACCACACACTTGGGCCTTTCCAATAACATCCATCCTGAACACTGGCACCAACAACACCAACATACCGACACACATACCACCGAATTCTGCCAACTTTTTGGCCTTCTCTTTTCTAAAATTGGAAAGGATTTTGGACCACCAGCCAAGTTCCCAACCACCAACTACTTAACTGACATACGTCCTGCAAAGTAAGTGAGATTTACGTTGATCAATAACTAGCAACTACTACATCAAACCACAGCACAAACATAATCTGTAGAGCTCTTTTCCAACACAATCAGAAAACAATACACCCATCCGTCCTTGATTACTAACAGAAGCACACACACAGGATGTCTCCCACCAGAGCCTCTAGATCAATTACGCGTTCTCACCCCAAAACCTTCCTCAGAATACCTCTAGACATCCGATCAATCATATATGAGATCTTACTGGTTAATCCTATTCTGGGAGAAAGTCTTTCTGTCTCTCAACATGGTTCTCGCTATGACCTTCATCCGAATATTCTTGCGGTTTGTCGGCAGACAAATGAGGAAGGGATGAATATCTTGTACGGTCTCAACAAGTTTTATATTGCTCCTCTTCCGTATTTCTTGGGTTATCGTAGCAACATCCTTGACCATAACATATCGCCCATCACGAGATACTGTTATGATTCTCAAGAGCACGATGACGACTTCGCAGATATCTTGAGAGGAGCCGGCGAGTTGGGTAACCTCAAAGCAATGAAAGCCGTAAGATCTTGGAAGGTCGTTCTCCTGGTGGACATCGAAGAGTTCAACGCGGACGTTATAGCACAAGCGAAGCCTTTGGGCCTTTTCCGTTTCTGCTGTGCTATTGCACATAGCTCCCCCCGTTCCCTGGATATTGCCATCATCCCTAAAGGCATGATACACATTGATGGCTTCGACAATCGGTACATCTCAATGACCAATATGCTGCAAGCGTTGAGCAATGTTCGCAATGTCGAAAAAGTCAAATTTCGGGACGCCACCATCTTTGAAGTACCGGATTTCATTGACCAGGACGAACATACACTAGTGTTTCGCAGCCACATGGAGGAAGAAGCGGTTCTCGAAGTACAGCTTGTTGAACAAATGCAGAGCAATGTCAAAGTTGAATTTGCATATGAGATGTACCATCCCCTTCTCCAATACGCCCAGTCTTTCGAACGATATGAGCCGTTCAAGAAAGTCATGGCGCTTACCGATGACGAATATACCGCAAGAGATGGGATTGATGGCGACGACGGTTACGAAAACTGGTGCGCAATAGGAAATCCATTTTACGGGAATTACGTTCACCCAGTTGAGAAAAGCATTATGGCAGCGAAAATGGAAGCTGCTGATAATGACATCGTGGCCTTCAAAGCTTTGCGCAAGATAGTATTGGAATACCTCGAGGATCAATACCAAAGAATCACCAAGGCGGCTGGTGAGTTGTCGAACTTTATTTTGACCCAAAAGTCGACGGGTGGCTTATTTGATGAAAGTACGAGAGATTTACCGGTATGGCCCACTGATGATACGGACGCGGCTGTTCTTACTGCAATGGTGCTACTTGTAAAATACGCCGCTTCGTTTGAGCGAGATATGCCTCTTGCAACGAAGCTGCAATACCACTCTCTAGACTATAGTTTCAGTGGCTTGTATGGCATGATGGAGCAAAACATACAGCTCGAGCGTGTGATTCGAGCGTTTGAGGCAAGAGACCTGCGTCACTTTGTCCGGTGGTACCAAAATGCTGTCGATTTATTTGACGAGCAGTACTTGGAGATTAGAGCCGCACGGAAGCAGCTCTTCAAATTCGATATATTGGAGGAGCATGGAGTTAATTTGGGTCCTGAAGATATGCATCTTGACGAGCACATCGATGTAAGTAACCCTTTCCACTATTATCATGTTTCTCTATTCAACATAGACTCCTCAAAAGTGGGAATCGGAATTATCTTCCATTTCAATCACTTCTCTTCCCTTGGAACCGTACGAGATATGTATGCTAACCTGTGATAGTGGAAAGTCAATGAGCCGGAATTGGGTCCCTGGGAGCTGGATAGCGTATGGCGCTATGATTATTATTATTACCCTGGAGTCTATGATAATGACTCCGAAGATGAAGACTGGAATCAAGGCTCTGAGGAGGAAGAGGAGGAGGAGGAGGAGGAGGAGGAGGAGGAGGGTGCTCCTGATGATAGTGGCATAAACGATGCTGACAAGACAAGCGACGCCAGTGATGATGGGGGTAGTTGAGCTAAGGATGTCACTGGTGGGCCTTGCGAACTTCAAATTCTGATACTTTGCATCTAACAACAAAATTGGTAATATGAAGAGTAACAAGCCAGAAGAATGTGTCTTTTTGATTTTGCACATGATGTTTAGGTAGTTCGGTTGATTAAAGTAGCAGATGCGACTACTCTAACACATCTTTAATCAGAAATACCTTTCTACAACGTTCGGCATCTGGAATAGCTTTCCATGAAATTCCAAAATTCCATTCCACCTGGAATACTTCCAGAGGCCTCTTAAATAGAATAATTCCTTCTATTAAAGAGGCTCTAGAATTCAATAGAAAAATAGAATTCTAGAGAGGCGGTAAGGATACAATTAGACCAATTAGACAGTAGGATTTTATATAAAGTATAATAGTGAATTATTTATATACGGTATTGAGTTAGGTATTTGTGTACGATACGATTATTATCCTACAACTAAGAACGATTTATTCCGCCAAAAGAGTATCAATTTCCTTGTGACCTCGTCACTACCTAGGTACCTGGGTAGTTTAGTCGTGATGTTAATGAGAATCTACAATTCCTAAAGCTTATAGTGTGCGTAATACTCAGGTACGCACGGACTATGGTAATTGCGGCCTTCCTATTGGTCTATCGGACCGGGTGGACTTTTTTCCGCGCCACGTGATTTCATTCTATATAATTTCTATGGAATAGGGGGTATTGAATGGAATTCTTCTAGGCCTCAACGAAATGGAATGGAATCCTTCTAGAGGGGGGTCCTGGAATGGAATAGAATTCCAGATTCCGAACGTTGCCTTTCTACTCAGTTTTTAGTACAGTACTTTTTAAAAGGTATCATTAGCTATTATGCCTATAGGCGTCGAAAAGTTAGTTATAGACCAAATTTACCAATAACTAGGTTTCGCTTATTCCTAGCTCTATATTAAACTATCTTTCCAAATAGCCTACGTTAGCATAAAGAAATAGGAGTAAAAGAAAAGGGGCGTAAATGGGCACACTCGTACCTAATACAGAGTACTTGTATTGCATAACTGATTAGATACAGTAGATGGACTCTATTTTATGGCTGATTATACTGTATAACGTGATTTTTGCGATTTGAGCTTTAATTATACAATTGAGAAGCGGTACCAAATATCCATCCAACATCTTCTTCATCCAACAAAGCACATTGACTCAATTCAGATCAATACGCAATTTTAACAGTCAGGGATATATCTAGTACATAACAGGTGGTGATAATCTTCCAATGTGCTTCAGGACAAGAAGATCAAACAAGTGAATTATGGATTTGTATTGTCTGAGCAGTTTTCTAGATCATATATATTGGTCTATATTGACTGGGCTAAGATTTATAAAAGAAAATCTACTATTTTATAGATAGGCTTCAAAGCAGCCTAGGCTATTCTATCGTTATTGAATAAAACATACCAGTTAACCTTCACTCTGGTTTTGTGTCTGGTAGTAACTCAACCTATCACTTTCACGCGTCTAGCTAGGCTAGGCATGCCTCTTCACCTCAGTTGTCCATGCCCTCCAGCTAATGTGGCGCTTATATTCTCTCTGGGCTAGCATACGCCACACACCCCCCATGTAGCGACGCTCTTTCAACTGCCCAATCATCATTTGTGATTTTCCTCCTCTGGCCTAGGTTCCGACAATCAAACTACAGCACAACTCCACACAGAGCACAAAAGCTTGCGCAGAGCAACAACAATAGCCTCACCTCATCGGATCCTCCACAACTCCGTACAGCACCGCAAGAAAAGCAAGAATGTCTCTTCACAGACTGCCTCATACCCAAAATCCGCGTTCGCATCTATAAACTCCTCCTTACGAACCCTATTCTCGGTAGAGCAGAGAGTGTCATTGAAGAGTTCTACGCCAATCAACAACCCCCCCAACAAAACTCGCAACAATCTGACAAACAAGGGACTCCAAAGTACAATCTTTACCCAGCGATTCTGCAAACCTGCAAACAGATCTACAAGGAGGGAGGGGAAATTCTTTATAAGGAAAACGAGTTCTTCGCCGCTTGCTTTACCTATCTTCAGGCTAGTCACGGTGCCGCACCTCCATGTGCCATCACCTCTCCGTTGACGAGGAATTGGAAGTACTCGTACCACCCCGCTATGAAGAGCAGTTATCTATCCAAAGAGTTGTCTTCATCCTTTGAGAAGGTCCGCACATGGAATATATTCTTGAGTGCTGAGGATATCCGAGAAAATTCAGATACTGGCGTTCGAAGCTTATGTCAAACGATTTCTCCCGCGAATGTCGAAAAGATCAACTTCATAATTGACACGCCAAAGATGCAAGGAAGACTTGTGCCTGTTGAGCAAGCGAGAATACCAGATGGTTATCAGGAAGCTGTTCTCTACGCACTGAATCATTTTCAACAATATCTGAGAAATGTGGGAGCGATTACTTTTCGAATGGGAACAGCGGAGGATATTGTGGACAACGCATACATCCAATTACTGATAGAGAATCAAAAGTGGGTTGACAATCACGATTTGACAACCAAGTACATCGGCGCTACTCTTGAAGACGCTGGGTTGACCGAAGCCATCCAAGATCAATTTTCAGATTGTCTCACAGACAACACGCCCCTTGAACACTTGTTTATGATGTTCAAGAGCCTGCTTTGCTTCTGCCGATCGTTCGAATTTTACGAGCCTTTCAAGGCACAGATGGGTCTGACTGCGGACACGCTTTTGGATAATCTCAATAACGGCGTGGACTTGCCGGAAGCACTACCTCGCTTACCATCCGAACAGCCCTATCAGCCATATTTGAAACCCTGCTTTCGAGATATGGTGTCTTACCTCTGCTCCGCAAGACGCTGCGTCGATGAATTTGGTAGCACACGGGAGTTTCGTTGGAACCGCAGAGTAATAATCGAAGCGCACCGAGAGCATTTCGATGGTATTCGAGCAGGAAGATTCCAGGTACGAGTTAATTGTGCACGTTTTCTTTCTGAGAAGGAGCGACAAGGACAAGCGACCAAACGTGAGATGAAAGAAGTCTACCACATGTTACACGAGTGGTCTGCCTCATTCAGAAGATATATATTTTCTAATGATTATGCAAAAACCATGGATGCAACAGTTATTGAACAAGACAGATTGAGACGAATCTTGTCCAGCCTTCCCCACGAGAAAGCCCTCCAAATGGGGGCAATACACTACAGCGAAAATAGAAAGGAAGGTTTCTTCGAAGAAATGAATAAAGTATACACGGAGTTGGAAAAGAAATATTCGGATATCGAGGCGGCAACAGATGCGCTATATAGCCATGACTTATTTCGTTACGGGGAAGATAATGGGTTTCAAATAAATTAAGGATAGATATACTGGTACATCGATGAGGGATGCAGCAGCGCAACAATCGCTTTCCTTTTCATTTCCCAATACCTAAACAAAAAAGTCCACCAGAGCTTTGTCCATAGAAATAACAGTATCATACATGATTGTACATCAAAACTCAGCTCTAGTATCGTGATTCGTGACTGTTATCTAAGTCCTCCTACAAAGCCCCTTGAAGGTATAGATTATTCATTGCTACCCTCTCCACTTGAAGCACCGGCGTATATGCAAAACTTTTCCCACTATCAAGAAACAATAATTAGCATCGCACCCATCTCGTACCCAAGAAAGAAAAGTACGGAAAAGAAAGTATTTACAAGTTTAGGATCAATCTGTCCCTTCATACTCTCGCAATGCCAGTCATCAAAGGGTATGAATCGGCAATCCACGCAGTCAGGACGAAGAGTATATGAGTAGCATGCGTTTTTGGTCGTCACAATATCCAACAATCCCTATGTGATATGTTAACGAGATATGACTTGATCGTTGCGAGAGTTGAGAGTAGATAAATGGCAAAGAGGAAGGCGAGGTTGGAATGCTTAAGCTTACCCTGAAATCCCTGCACACTGCCAATGTGTAACCATGAACACTAGTCGCCAAAGCTGCGAGGACGAGAATGTTTTGTACTTGCATTTTGCTAAGGCTAGTATTTGATCGAAAAGTTATCCTTAAGCTGGTATGGTGTTTAGAGCCGTGACTTTTCGAAGTAGCAGAAACTGGTATACTTCCGAGCAGGTGGGAGATTTGTAAACATATATATTCCTTCGAGCCTCTAAATAAATTCCTCCTGACGTGTACGCCAAGTGAAATCAAGATTTCAAGGTACAAAGCACTATACCATAAACCCCAACCGAGGGGTTTCCCTTCCCAACACCTCTGTTTCCAGGATCAGCTCTTGCTCAACCAAGCTGACATCCCTGAAAAGCAAAAGAATAGAGGCTTTGACAGTCCGCAAGGAAGGTAGTTAAAGACCGAAAATACCGGCATGTTTAGACAATATAGATTGCAATCTATATACTCTTATCTTATATTGTACGAATATAAAGTTCGTTAATTTATTTCCACCCGAATTCGAGGGACCAAACAACAGAACCAATAATAGCACCCAGATCGTCTGAGCCTCCTACGCCCAGGGAACTCTCTGCACAGACGCTGGTCATAGGGCATTCATACTTCATATCTCAGAATCGCATGTGGATTTAACGTAATTACGACTCCCATATAACTGGTATCCTACAGCAGGGACCATCACTTTAAAAGATTGCACCGCCTACTAGAACAGACTTGGTTTAAAAAAAAAATAGGTACGTCAGGCGTGATGCAGTATCATGTGACCTGACCTTATCACAGGGACCTTCTCTGGTCGAAGTTCATGATAATGCACCAATAAACAAATGAATCCATGAAGTGATTGCTTGGAAGGCTCCTGATTGATACTTTCTATATCAATAGTTGATGGTAGACATCATCGAGATACAGGTACAACAGATGACCTTAGACCATGAGCGTATGTATCACGTGACTCGCCTAATCTTGTAAATACACCTGGGCAGGTTATCAGTTTTCTATCAACTGAAGTCACTCTTCACACGATTATCTGGAGACTTGATGTAATTTGAAACGTTCTCTGAGGCCTCTGAGAAACAAGAAAGGTAAAGTTTGACAACGCAATCTATTTATCTCATTCTTCTTCTGCTGAAAGATTCTAGGCTGGTTTGGTAATTACATCCTCCACAATCCCAATTACCCAACCTCGAAACCAAGCCAGTGTAAGCGCAAGTATAAGGGTGAAATCTCATATCCCCATTACCCTCCTCCTCTCTCTAATCCTCTACCCATCTCACCAAATTATCGGAAAGACGAATAAGCTGCAAAATTCTCCGCCTATGCCAAAACAGGAAAGAGAAAGCCCATCAGGAACCAAGAGAATCTCAATTATACACACCACCACTCTCTATTTTCCACCCCCCACGATCTTAGGCAACCCTGCCCATCCCTCCTTTCCACCCGGATGCTTCACCTTACCAAAATCCCCATCCAAATCCAAAATAATCTTCATCGCATTTCTACTCCTCAAGAAGCCAATAGGGCCCTGTTGCCCAGAAAGTCCCTCCCCAGGTGCCAAGCTCCCCACACCCTGATGCATCGCCTCCTCCTTCTCGCTTCCCGGCATAGGAAGAACGTTCTGCAAGAACTCATAAGCGGCAAGGGTAAAACCAAACTGCGGCGAGGATCTCAAGATTCTCGCCGGTCCACCCTTGAAGAAGGCCTTGAAGCCTTCTTCTGCATATACTGTCTTAGCACAATGACGGAGGGAGGTGTAAGAACTCTCCCCCTTTCGGGCTTCGACTTGGAGACGGGTCTTGATGACATCGCAAGGAGTGGTGAGGTATGCAGCTGGCATACCAGCGATGGCACCAGCCGTGAGAAGTTGGAGAACGCCAAGTTTCTTAGTTGGCGATTCGCCGTACATGTCCCGCTTGAGATGGTTGTAAGTAGGGAAATAGATGGCAGAAAATGGGACATCTCGAAGAAGACAGGCTGAAGCACCCTTGTAAAGGCCAAGAAGACCTAGGTTCTTGACGATCCACATGGCAGATCGACGTGGTGCACCTTCAACGGTCTTGGCAACCTCTCCTTGTACTTGAAGACGAATTTTGACGATTTCAAGAGGATTGGTAAAGATCTGATTGGCTTGTTAGATATGCTTTCATGTTTTTTGGAATAGAAGCGCGACTTACAACTTGACAAGCACCTGCAGTTCCACCGGCAAGAAGTTCATGCGGAATCCAAATCTTGCCATCAGCTTCAGAGAAATGACCTCGAACAAGATCATTTACTGTCAACTTAATGGCCTTTTCCGGAGCAACACCAACAAGTTGAGGTAAAACTCCAGAGTAGAGACCAGTAAATCCTTCATTCTTGATAACCTTCTTGGCGCAATCCAAAGAATTCTTGTAAAGCATCTCACCAACACGAGATGATCGCTGATTCTGCATTCTAGTCTTTACCAAATCAATTGGATAGACCATGAAAGCACCAAAAGCACCAGCAAGAGACCCAAGTCCAAAATGATGGACCGATTCTAGTACTGAGTGCATGAGGTTTTGCGATTTGGTCTTGATCTTGGTACTTGTCTGATCGAAAGCGTTGTACAATGGGTCGTGCCATGAAGGATCGAGAACCTTTGCAAAATCACGAAGCCCTAAATGTCCAGAAGGTTGGTCCAGACCAGCGAAATGGAACAAGATATCAGCCTCCATTGGAGTGAACAGCGAAAAGCGAGTAACACGTGCTGCCTCATTCAAGAAATCTGTTCTGGTAATCGTTCCATCTGCACTTTTCGAAGTAGCTTGGCGAATGATTAACTCGACCAAATCCATCTCTCTAATCATGTTTTGGAAAGCGCGAACATTTCCGTATGAAATCTTGGAGCCTGCTGAAATATTGCAAAGAGTATGTAGATTCTCAAGAAGATGGTCAGATAGCTTGTGTTTTGCAGTCTGAAGGATGATTCGTTGGAAATCTTCTGGTTCGATAAATCCATCACCATCCCGGTCGAAATAATGGAAAGCTTGCCTTATTCTCTCGCCTTGTAAACCTCTCAGCATTTGCGAGAATTGAGGATAGGTGAGGTCGTGTCGTGCCTTCTTTCCCCCACTGTATAACGAAGCCCATTCACAATCCCAGTCAAAAGGTATGCTATCCGGGCTCTTATTCGCTTCGTAAAGTTTCTTGAGGTGGTCGTATTTTACAGTTCCAGTTCGCTCGATGTCAAATAATCGAAAGGCAATTTCGTACTCGGCATCTGGTTTCGCAAGAAGGTTCTCAAAGGTTCCCCAATCCATCAAGTTTACTTTGCCAGTATCTCTTCGGTCTGCCACTCTGAATAGGATCGCATATTGCTCGCGCTTAATTTTGTGCTAGAGAAGACATCCCCATGTTAGTCAATGGCTCGAAAACTTTTGTGCAACCATGGTATAAGGTATACAAGAAAATTTTGGACTGACATAATCTTCCCCTTCAGGCGCTACAGCGTTGATGAATTCCTCCTCGCCCATGTACAGCTCTCCCGTCTCTGCATCTTTCCGCGCATTTTTGTCGAAGGCAGCCTTTGATTGTGCAGAAAGTTTGACATCTTGAGGAATTTCAGATCCAAGCAACTTTTCCTTGACCACCTCCTTCACCTTGGTAATGTCCGCCATCGTGTCCTCTGCTTAGCCAAAAATCGCGGCGCACTTTCGAATGGGGTGCAATTGTTTTTTTCCTTGTTGAATTGAAGGATTCGAACGTTGGGAGAATGAGCAGAAGGGTCTGCGCGAGTCGTCTGAGCAAACGGGGTTTTCCACAAGCCCAAACCTGACCGCTGACAATTGGTGCAGGTGCAAAGCAAGCTTCGATGTTGCAGTGCAGTACAATGCTTGCAGACGATTGAATCTGGTTTTGAGGAGTAAAACGAAGCAATTGACAATGATTGTCAAAATAATTTTAGGACAGGGTGTCTGTCAAATATCCTGGGTAGGGGTAGGTATTTCGGGAGGAAAAGGAAGCTTTACAGCTTGGCCTTCTTGTAGCAGGAGGAGCGTGAGTCGAGTGAGAATTGGTTCCCCCATCCAAGATTAGATTATCGTCTCGGAAAAACCGTCGGTCCGTGTTTCTTCAGCCACACGTGACTCGTACCATGCGAGCTGACTCAAAGACCACTCGGGATTTATGCTTGTTTTCTTCAGTACTTCGAGTTACCGGGTACAAACGTCATCCCGGAACATGTGTCCTAGATTAATATTTATATTAATCCCCTGAAATGAGAAGCATATGAACCCAAGAGTATCAATGTTATGTTTCATTATCAGAATACTCGTTCTTCCAGCTGAATACCTCCAATGGTTTCCGATGAAGAAATGCCCCTCATTTAGCCTACAAAGTGGACCCAGCCACATGCAGGGGATGTTCGGAATATTCCACGTGAAGCGGTCTAGAAGGAGTCAGTCGTTCCTCAAGTCTTCTTTACATTGTGAAGTTGTTCGTTTACTATCAAATTTTCAAAGGATATTCGTGGATTTCCAGAATGGGATCTGCTTCCAGGACTACTTTTCTTTTCATGAACTTCTCAGATAATTCATTGTACGAGTATCTAGGTACAGAGACTATTTTTCATATCTAACATCATTGACCTACAAGTCTGGCCCAGACTGTCTGAGCACCAGTCTAGAAGAGCAGTACTCCGTACCAAGATACGATGCGTCGGTGCTCTCGCTCTCTGACGTGGCTTGCATAATTCAATTCATTACTTAATATTGTAAAGGGATAAAACCAATTATAGAACATTGAGCTGAAACATTTAACGTAATGGGCAATTGTTCTACCTACTTGGAAGACGAAAACTGTTGTAAAATCGAATGAACAATAGGTAGTAGGTACCCGATGGCCAAAGTATGGACGGACTTGTATACTCAAGTACATGCGTTTTACAGCTTTATTAAGATGATTTCCTCTGCAAAGAGTGGGAATTTTACTAGACTTTTATCTTGCGATACACCCAGGTAGGCAGGTACCTTACAAAATAATTACATCACGTGCCGCGTGTAACCCTCTCACCATGACCAGTAATGCCTAATAAACCTATATCTCAATTCACTTGACTAATACCAATGTAAAAAAATGTAAAACATGAAAATTGTTCTGCCAATTATTCAAAGATTCACTGCGATTTTTTGCACTGGCAAAGTTAAAGGATTCACTTTCCCTAAACTAACTTAGGATAAGAGGTAAGCGAGAACCCCTTTTAAATGTGCAAATAAGCGAGAAGGTATTAGTACATTCACTAATAGGGGTATACTTACTCCTTGACGGTATTATTAGGTTTGGAAAGAGTATCAGATCTCGAGATGTCGATTACTTATTTATTAATTGATTTCTCTAATCTGCTCCAATGTATTATCAACTCTATAAAAATTACGAAGCGCAAGTATGAATAAGTGATAACTTGGAGATTGTATACAAGCGCCATCTTTACAGTGTTTATCGCATGATCCCTTCTTTCTTAGATAATGACATTCTAACAAATAATTTGTTTCCTCTGATGGGGCAGCCAAAGAATCCCCACCTCCGAATTCCACAACATCCAAAACTACATTGATTAGTAGATGACTGACAGGTACGATCATGAAGTTGATTCGGTAGAAGGTACCTTTTTTTATTTATTGTGGTACAGTAGTTTTTTATTTATTTTCATTACTCGGCAATTGACACATTTCTATTTTTCATGTATTCCAAATATATTGTAAGTGAATATCGTGTTCTTTTTACTTATTTTATGTAACTGTTAATATTTCCTAGTTTCAACTATTTCGATTTATCTAGCAACAGAGTTTTATTTATCTTATATCTCACGAAATTTCCGTATTTCAAATTTTTTCAGGTGATATCTGGTTTTGTTTATTGTTTTTGAAGAACTCGTGATCGCAATTATTTTAAGTATTTCACATCGTAGTATTTTATTCTTATGTATTGTAATTTTAAAATTTCAAACTTTCTCATATATAAAATTGTAGACTAGAGTATCTCATATTTCCAAACACCCCATCAATAAATCCCAATATCCTCATCAAATCAACCTTTAAAATTTCAAATATTTCCATTCATACATCCCTTATCTCCGATTTCTCAATCTTACAATTCCTCTCTCAGGAAGCCATTACTTACTTCGGGAATTAAGACAACTAAACATAACATGAAAATATATGTATTCAATTTACCTTTCCTACCTGTCCTCACTTCCCAACTTCCCTTCCATTTTTGAACATTATTCACTACCTATCCCTGCATCATTTCTCCATCCTCCCTTCCCCGACAACTCACTCAATCACTCAATCACTCTATCTCTCACTTAAAACAACCCCTCAACAATATCCACCTATTCCCCTACACTACATCCCTCAGATCCAAAAAAATCCATCCATCCATTTCAAATTTTCAATCCCACTCCCTCAACACGTTTAAAATCCCCAATCCCAATCCCTCACAAGAAATCCCAGAAACCCCCCATCCAATTCCGCCATCTAAAAATAGGTACCTAAGAACACCCTCAATGACCAATCTTCATGTGATTCATGTTATGATGGATGTTATTTATTTATTATGATTCCCAACCCTCCCCTACACAACCAAAGACGGAAACCTTATCGCGACGCGCGCGCGGTTGTGTCCCCCAAAATGCGGGGTAAAAATCAGCTTGAAAATTCCACTACCGACCGTACACCCGCGGACCTACCTAATCGCGAAGAACCCTGCGAGTCGCACGTACTTGTACGCACAACCCATCCGGAGCATCCATCACACAATCCCGTCCACTTCCCACAACATCACGTTTTCCCCTTCGTCCATCCATCCTAAGAGGCAATATTCCACTCATCTAATATTACTGGCATCAAAAGTCTCACTCAAAAAAATAAAATCAAAAATCAAAAGTATCAAAGTATCAATTGCTATGCGATGCCTTCCACCCCATCCTGCCATACCGCCAACGCAGTACAGTCCCTAGCCTCCATATCTAACCCTAGCACCGACAGACATTCAAATTCCCCCCCCACCCCACCAAGCCAACCGCCCAACCAAAGCCCTTCCCCCAAATCCATCCCCCCCAACCAAATGAGATCCCCAAAGCCCCCAAACCCAATGATGGAAATCCCACAATGAACATGAGACCCCCCTCACAATCCATCCATTTTATGAGAGCTGTATTGTACGAAAAAAGAGAAGTTGTTATGACACCCATCATTTCCAGATCCACCTCCCATCTGCTTGCTATGCAGACAACCACCACAACCACCACAACCACCAGAGCTGTTCTGTCAGACTAAAAGTCTGCCGACGAATTCAGAAAGTCCACCACCAGATCAGAGAAACACAACAACATCAATGCAAAAAAAAAAACGACAAAACAAACGGAAAACGAAAAAGGTAGATTAAAAAATCAGCAGTAGCATTGCGACGAAGCCAAGACCAGGTAGGCAACAAAAAAGGAAAAAAAAGTAACAAGAAAAAAAAGGTGGTTGAGTTCAAAGTTCAAAGTTCAAATACCATCAAGTTGTAGTAGAAACCAAAGGCAAGAGAGTAAACTTGAACCAAGAACCAAACAAGAGAAGGAAAGAAAAGAAAAGAAAAATCGTCAGAGTGTAGTCATCCATCAAGTCATCAATAAAAAAAAACGAGTGTAGTCTTTGATCCTGTTCCCCGCGCTCAATGCTTCAACAAGGTCAGATATACCAACGGGCCCGCTGCCGTGAAAAAAACCAATTACAATAAGGAAACTCTCGAGAGGAAGAAGTAGCACCGAAAACAACATTGACGCCGTGCAGTTATGATTCGCGAAAAACAATGAAGATTTCTTCAACGCCGAAGCAGTAGGAGAGGTCAAATATGTGAGGATGTTCAATGTAGAGTCGATGAAGAACGAATCGCTTTTGTCGAGAGCACGAGAGGCGACGGAAATGTATGGGCGTAATGTAAAAGACAAATTCATTGATACACACAAAGAAATTGTTGCTTTGTTGATTGGGATTTTGAAGTGAGCCAAGAATAAATGATGATGATTAAACTATCGCTTTCTCTTCTTGCTCTTGTCTGGGCTTCCTTGTCCGCCAGCCATAATACCTGGTAGTATAGGAGTTTCGACGGCAAGATCATCCTTCTTGACAGGAACACCCATGTGTCGTCCATAACGTCCTTTACGACCGTTTCCCTCGTCTTCACTCACGCATTGATCAGCACTGAGTCCTGCATCCTTGCATCTCTGGCATGGACGTTGACGATCACAACCCTTCTTGCTCTTTCGGCAACGTTGGCAACGAGGTTTGGATGACAGATCCTCCTCATCATCGCCAAGTTGTTGAGAGCCCATTGCGGAAGCATTAGAAGTCTTGCGGGATTGGGATGGCAAAGAGGTTGGGGAGATTGGCTTGACCGCACCACCAGAAACGCTGCTTGTTTTCTTTGACTTGACAGTCTGACTAGGACGTGGAATCTTGGCTTTGACGGACTTGTTGACCTTGGCTCCAGAAGCACTGGTGCGTGGCTTGCCCATGACAGTTGGCATGCTCTTTGACTTGGGCATGCTGGACTTTGAAGTAACCTCATCAAGGCCTTCATCGTTATTGGCAGGGTTGAACTCATAGTCAGCCTCATCTCCACTGGGCTCGGTGCTATCTTGACTTGGCAAGATATCGTCAAGATGTGGGCGGAACCTCTTGATGGCACCTGGTGGTAGAATCGGGCTGGCTTCACGCTTCAGGCGACGTGCGGGTGGTAGCTCAGGCTCACTATCACTTTCTTCCTCACTGGTAGCACCAGTTGAAGAAGCAGCATCCGCCTTGCCACTGAAAGTATCATCAAGGGTAGAGGCAGATGTGCGACCGTGGGAGATGTTTGACATTTCACCAAGTCTCATCAATTGCAAAGCAACATCTTTGTCCTCTTCCGACATACAACTGCCGACTGTTGGATCTGGGGTTGGAAGGATACCGGAGCTGTTTGGTGTGGTACCAATAGACTGGCGGTTGGGGTATCCTGCTCCACGAGTGCGACGGTTTTGAGCAGCTGGTGTAGAGTACATACCAGGCTGTCCGAATCCATTGCTATAACTCTGAGGAGATTGCAGGACTTGTGGGTTCGAGAAAGGATGTTGTGAAGGATGTGTGAAGGGAAGGGAGGCTCGATGGTGTTCCATACGGCGTGCTGGGGAAGCAGACGAATTCGAAGCCGCTGCTGGCATCTGTGGAGGGGCAAATAATGGAAGCTCCTGGAGTGTCAGTTAGCATTTATCTCATGCGCTATTGTTAAACTGTTGTCACTTACTGAACTCTCAAACTTTGCTCTCTTGCGACGACCGCCTTCGACGATGTTGTCCAAACTAATCTCAGTATTTCCAATATGCTCACTCTTAGTTCTGCTGCTAGTGACAGATCCAGCAGCACCATCTCCACTGCTGTATCCATTCAAGCCATCGCTGTGAACATCTGGGAAACCACCATGTGCGCTTGACCCACGACTCTTGAAGCCAGACCGTGAGCGATTCTTCTTCGCCACGGGTGGATTTGTACTTGTAGACTCGCTTCGGCGACCGCGACTGTTGGGAGACACACTGCGTTTGCGCGATGTTCTCGAAGCCGGCCGAGAGAGCGGTTGTCCATAATTGAGGGCCTGTGATGGCTGTGGAGGTGGCATCTGGTTACCATCAGCACCAGGATAATATGCAGATTGTCCAGCTGATGTTCCCGGTTGATATTGCGAAGGGCCAAATGCGCCAGCTGGTTGTGTTGGTTCCTCGATGACCCGAACATAAACGACCATGTTGTTGCGAAGGTTTTCATAACGAGCGATGAGAGTATTGCCCTGCTCATCCTCGAAACTTACCCCCTTTGCACCACCGGGACCGGCATAGAGACCATAAAAGTTCTTGACAGTGGTTACGATAGAATCGGTAGTGTCATGGGGGAATATCTGCACTCGCATAGGTAGGCGCGCGCGATATTGGGGTGAGTCGAGAAAGAGGAGTTCGAATGCGACACTCTTTGGAGTCGGACTCGCACCACCAAAAGGAGACATATTTGAATTGTGTGGTGTTGTAGAATTGGACTGGCCACCATCATAAGTTGCTGGCGGTGTAGCCATTCTTTGGGCCCCAGTGCGCAAATCCGTCCCAGCCATTGTGCTCCGGGTCGGGGGTGCAAATGTGCGCGAGAGGGGAAGCAGGAGGCGTGAACTTGATTTTGTGCGTTTAATGAAGCCGCGCCCAGCAAAAGATCTGAGTTGTGTATTCGAAAGGCAGAAGAAGGCTTTCGGATGGACTGAAGATGCTTTCAATCAAAGGATGTGTGGTGGTGGTGAGAGATGTGGTGGTGGTGAATGTCGGGGGAGGAGAGGATGTCGCAAGTCGGTAGAGTGACTAGACGAGGACTGAACGAATGTCGAGTTATCTTTCGGTCTGGATGCAAACGCCCGTTAGCATTGAGTATTGTCGAGTTGATGATGGGATTCAGGGGCTGTATGATGGAGCAGGACAGGTTCTGATGGAATTGTGGTCCATGAACGGTGAAATGGGCGCTTTCCACCGATCGCAGCAGGACAGGAGAAATGCGGTCAGGACCACAGACTCGATGGGAGGCAGATTGGTCTCTTTACTCGATCGCATAAGATATAGGAATGAGAAAGACTTACCAGTTGTCGAAATGGATGCCGTTGTGTTGGCTATCTAGGCATTTGAAGTCGTCGTCCCGGTGGAATTGGCGGTTGTGAGTGCTGCGACGAGAGGTGGTGGGAAGTGGAGGATACTTGGGAATATTCAAGATGACAAAGTCTTAAACTGATCAGCAATCGACCGGCGGATGGAATTCGACTAGATTTGGCGTGCTCCTGAGTGTCGTGTTGGTGGTGGAAAGGGTTGGGTGTGCGAGAGGAGGAGAGAGGAGTACGAAGGTCGGCAAGCGGTCTTGATCAGATTTCATGATTTATGCAGCATCTCGACATAATTCTAGCCAACCACATATTTGGGTGACCCCGAATTTCAATTGTCTCAATTATACGCTAAGATTAAACCATATTACAACATTCCTCGATTTTACACTAATTATTCATATCATCTGGCTGCCGGCTCTCCACGATCATGGTAACCGTCCTCGGACAGTTTCCCGCATGCCTCCCATGCCACTGCCCGCCCAGTGATCACGATGCGATGCTCTCTGTCTTGCGCTTAAGCTCACGAGAGAGTCGCAAAGACCGAGGGCAGTATATATTGTATATATCGTAGCTATTGCCCAAGTTCTCATCTATTCCCACGGCACACAAATAGCCCCAAATAGCCCTATGTTTGCGCACCACCGAGTCTTTCCCGCTCAGTGCGTTTTCGGAGGGGCGACTGTCTGGTGTTTCCTATAAATGTATCGCCAGATAGGGCAAGCAACACACCACATTAATCTAGCACTGTCCACGTCTACGCTCACCATCTCCATTGAATTGCGCCCACCGCTCTGCACTCTGATGGATGCGATGCGATGCGACTGGAAATCCCCAACTGCCTCGTTCCCTTTCCCGCGGGTGTTGAGACAACGAACAGCTCCTCCAGACGCAGTGGCCAAGTGCTTGATTAGGTCTGGCCAGCCAATGATAGATGCGCCAACGTCTGAAGCAAGGATGCGGTGGAGGATGATCACGAATGGGTGTTACCCTTCTTCTTCAAAACTGTTGGAGGGAACAGAAAATACCCTGGTACGGGACCTTTACGTTGTAGCTTTAGCACGCCGCAGTAGTCGGACCAGGTCAGCGAGAGTGGGTTAAGTTTAGTTGGTGTTAATGGTGGGTTTGCGCTGATACTGATACACATTGAGAATCTTTGCCCAAGGATGTTGGTATGCGCTGGCGCATAGTTTCAAGTCGCAAGTCGCAAAAGACATTTATGCCCCAAGGCCGGACTCTCAACGCTGAACGCTCTGGAAGTACGGAGTACCAAGTCCTTTTCCTGGGTATTTAATAGAATCGCCTCAAATGAATCTTTGGGAATATTGAACTTTCCGTAGCCCCCGTTGACAGATGAAAGCTGGTGAAGGTATCTGCTACCGCCTTTCGTGGCCCCTCCAGGTACTCACGCAACCCAAAGCAAAAAAAGATAGAAGTCGTTCGAATCCTCAAGCATGAAAGTGGAATGCCTATCGGCCACTAGGACGATATATGACCAAGATAGACTTTTTTACCCAGCTGGGATGCGTGTCGCTTTCTCCATCGTGTGGATTCTCACGACAACCATTCGTGCTACGATGACTGGACTGAATGGATCATCACACTGCAGAAGTGCAGCTCTAGTATGCGATTCTGTTTGTCTTGTGCCACTGCTCACGCAGGGAACCTTGGTCGACCAGCGCAACGAGCGCCTTTTGCGAGTCGGTACAGGAAACTTTTCCTAATTGCGCAAGAAGTGTATGAACCATTAAACGATGGAAATACGCGCAGTGCGTTTGCTGATAGTAATTAAGTATGGTTGGTCCTTTAATGATAATGCAGGGTTGGCGTTCCTCTGAGTTGGGGGGGGGGCAGGTTTGAGGTGGTGATGACGACGATCCAATGGGCTCTGGTCAAGATATCGATGCCGAACACCAGCCCGTGGCCGGGAGACCTCGACCTCTGATCCTACTGACCCTACTGATCCAAGCTTGGGAGGTATGCGCTCCATGATCCATCCAGTCGCAGCCAGTCAATCATTGTCAACAATGTCGCGGTCACGCCCACCTCACGCTCTGTGTTGTTGCTGATCCAGGAAGAGGCACCGTCTGCGCCATGCGCTCCAACCGGCTACCCCTCGATATCCGCCGCGGAGCGATCCTGAGCGGGCCACCAGCCAGGCTGATCCGGATGGTGGTGCACGACGAGTACAAAGGGGGAAGTGCTCTGAACCAAAGAGGAAAAGTAGAGAGCTTTCTAATACCATCATGGACATTCATGGGCGATTGAGAGCCAAGGGCGGATGGATGCCGTTCTCCTCTCCAGAAATGGGCGACCAAGAGTTGTGCGGTGGGGAACGGGCAAACCCATCCAGCTGGAGCTCCAGGCAAATCGTGGCACGCCGGGCTTGCGCTGACCTGGAAGGAAAGATTCGAGAAAGCCTGCCGAGCGACTAAGATTCCAGTCGCATGTCGCATAGAAAGCAGGACGACAGAATCGGGATCGCATTGACCAGCGCAACAAATGGATGTGAACAGGATGGGGATGCGACACTTTTCGATGGTTTTTTGATTAGATGTCGAGGTTGTCGTCGTCGTGCAGGAGCAGTCAGGTGACCTCGTGTTGCGAAGCGTGTTTTGCAGGGGTACGAGGATGAGAAAGTCAACAAGTGCCAAACAAAGGAATTACAAAGGCATTATCAAAAAAAGAATAGAAATTTGTGGATAATATATATACATAGACATATTGTAATATTTAGAAATAAAAAAAACTTGAGTTTTGTCATGACCGTGGCTCAATATCATGACTTTTCTGATATTGGGGTTCCTTGAAGAGACGTGACGGACGTCTTAGCGAGCCGTCGTTGCTGCTTCGCAACGGCGCATTGCCGCGACTCCCTGCCAGGTGGGCTTGGCATCGGCGTTAGCGTCACCCTCTGCACCGTTCCACGCGATCGGCGTGTTTACATGACCGTGCACTCGAGCTCTTTTGTTTAGGTGAGGTTCGAGGTTGCCCTGTCAAAAACATCAGGGCATCGCCGTCTGCAAAATCGCCCCGTCCTCCTGCATCCCCATCTCCATTCTTCTTCCCTCAACTTCTTCAACACCTCACCCACTACCATCCACTCCACCCAAACATCATCCCCATGGGACTGCAGTAATTCTTCTACTTCTCCTGCAGTACTTCTTCGCCCGTTGAGCCCATATGCATCAGAGCAGATCTGCATTCAAGAATCAGCATCAGAATCAGACAGAAATTACTACGAAGCAGTTCTCTTTCTCCTCCCCAAGTATCTTCTCGATCGTCTTCTCCACCGCTCTACTACCCTTTTAGCTTTTTGGGAACCGCGCATAGCAATCCTCGACGACGAAGATATTTTGCAAAGTCTGCCCCTCCAGCGATCGAGTAATAAATACTAGTTGCATGACCTCTTTTGGCAATTAGCTATTGTAATTCCAGCATTGTCTATTGAACCTCCACAATGGACGCGAGAGTGAGTACTACCCTACCTCCACCCAAGATCGTCCTGCATTTGCTTGTTATTGTCCCTTGACGGCCCGCCGTCATTGACATATTTCATATTTTTCTCCTCCTTGAGTGGGACCTCGCACATTCCTCACCGTTTTCCCCAAGACAACCACATTTTCTCTCAGACATTACTCTTCACAAGCTTGAAACTAACATTTAATCTCGCAGCCCCAACGATTCCGTCCTCTTCGCCTTCCTGGCGACGAGAATACCGCTCCATCCACGAAACAACAAACCCTCCACCAACGCCACAAGTCGACTGGCACCCTCAACAGCATGGCACCAGCAGGAGGTCTCAAGGCAGCTGCCAAACGCACTGCTTTTGGAGATGTGAGCAACACCGCAAAGAGCTTGATCGTCCACGATGACTCTGTTATTCACGGAAGAGCAAACAAGTCCGATTTCGTTAAGCCCCTCACGCACGTTGAGAAGCCAGTCGCTCTCCTTCGTCCTGCTCAACGACCAATCAATGCTGCTTCCGGCAAGACTCACCCCGCAATCTCGGCCCCCCTCTCAATTACTGTCGCAACAAAAGTGCCCCTCGGAGATTCCCAGTCCAACATGCCAGCTCCCAAGCGTACCTTGTCAAAGAAGGGCACCAAAATTTACAAGGACAACGCACACGACGCTCTCTTGAACGCACCCATTGCACCTCCTGCTGCCGTTCGACCAACAGCTCCAGCCAACCAAGCCATTGAGCCGCGCCAACACAAGAGTCAGCCACAACTGAAGCCAGAACAGCCAGTCCTTCGGCGAACACAAAGCAAATACTTAGACAACGTATCCAATTCGGTCGCCCCAGTTGTTCCTGCTGATCCAATTTACGAAGACGCCATTGAAGAGCAAGAGATCATCACTGAAGAGGCCTACGATACTTATCTCACAATGGCTGAGTTGAAAGCAGAGGACGTCAAGCTCCAAGAGCCCGCTGAATCCACCGTCGACGAAGTCAAACGCCCCAGCTCTGGTCCAATTGAGCCTGAAGAGTACTGGGAGGATGACGAAGAGGAGGTTTACGACGAACAAGGTTTCACTACTGCACATTCCTACCGATCTCGTGGAGACAACACAACTGGAGGTGCCACTACTGTTCTCTTCCCCAAAGTTACCAACAAAACCAAGAAAGAGCTTGAGGCTGCTTCAATTCTTGTTGAGAGCACTCGCACTCAAGAAGACATTGAAGATGAGGCCTGGGATACTAGCATGGTTGCTGCCTATGGTGATGAGATTTTTGCATACATGAGAGAACTTGAGGTTAGTACCCCCACATCCATATCCACCGATTCACCTTCACTTTCGCGAAACGGAAGCGTCCCCTCCCGCGTCGCGTCGGTCTGTCACGAAATTCTTTAACAAAGAGGCTGGGATGGCTGGGGATCGGCGCTTTTCCATCCGTTTCGCCGACTTGTTGTCGTCATTTCTGTCAAGCGAACTGTCAACCTCGCTTAATTGAAGACACTGCTAACATACCATTTTAGATGAAGATGCTTCCTAATGCGCACTACATGGACAACCAAGCAGAGATCCAATGGTCGATGCGTTCTGTCTTGATGGATTGGTTGATTCAGGTTCACCACCGCTTCTCTTTGCTCCCAGAAACTTTGTTCCTTACAGTCAACTACATTGATCGCTTCTTGTCATGCAAGATTGTCTCGCTTGGCAAACTTCAACTTGTTGGTGCAACTGCCATCTTTGTTGCCGCCAAGTACGAAGAGATCAACTGCCCATCTGTCAGCGAGATCGTATACATGGTTGATGGTGGATATAGTGTTGATGAAATTCTCAAGGCTGAGAGATTTATGCTGAGTATGCTTCAATTTGAACTTGGCTGGCCTGGACCAATGAGCTTCCTCCGACGCATCAGCAAGGCGGATGACTACGATTTGGAAACCCGAACATTGGCCAAGTACTTCCTTGAGGTTACCATCATGGATGAAAGATTTGTTGGATGCCCTCCTAGTTATATCGCAGCTGGCGCTCATTGCTTTGCTCGACTTTTGTTGAAGAAGGGAGAATGGGTAAGTTTTTTTCTTCTTGTGGCAATGCATCAAGTACTAACTTTATACAGACACCTGCTCATGTCTACTACTCTTTGTACACATGGACTCAACTCCGACCCTTGGTATCCATGCTGGTTGAGTGTTGCCAACATCCCCAAACTCACCACGCTGCCGTTTTCGACAAGTACTCTGATCGTCGTTACAAGAGAGCATCCCTTTATGTTCGAACTGAGTTGCACAGTGGCTTTGTCCTTCCACCAATGCACCTACCAAAATCTCGACCATCTCTCCCGTCCTCAACGCCATCCCTCGAAGATGTCACTCAACACATGCCTTTCGAGACCCGAGAGTCTTTCACCCAAAAGGTTCGAGTCAAGGCGTAGGTGGTAAATTTGGCACTTCTCGACATGAAAATACGACTTCGATTCTCTGTATATTATTGGACCAGATACGGTGATAATTCCTGATATGGTATTTCCTACCGCACACATCTGGATCCTTTTCTACATTCACAACCAAAATCCCAATTACATTGCGGGGCCATTCTGCCATTGACATTACATCTTTATGGCGTAAATGGTTCCACACATTTTTTTCACTTTTCCGCGCAACATGGTGCACACCTTTTTCACCTGACCCAGACAAAACGCAACCATCTGCTTCTAGCGTAACGATGCCCCACGACATGACGAGACCAACGAACAAACAACCTCCAAGACGCCTGCACTCTCTCCGGCGGCGCGATAATAAGATACAATTGGGTGGCGCATGTAATGCTTTGTTCTTTTTTTCTCGCCTTCTTCTTCTTCATTCTGAATTCTGACACTGAAAAATGGATTGTAATGGCTGTTGATTTCTTCTTTTCCTTTTTTTCCTCTTCGCTTTTTTTTTCTCTTGTTTTCCTCTGTCCTCGTTTTCTGTGGCTTTCACCCAAGAGGAAATGCGATTGACAGACCGTACAAAAAGGCGTTTACTTGGTGTTCAATGGAATGGACGAAGGATATGTGGGGGACGTTTGTCAGGCAAGCAAATGGATGATGAGAGAAAAACTGCTGATGTGACTCGACCCCCCTGGGATGCCCGGATGTGTGTAATTTTCTTTTCTAAGGTTCCGCTTTTTTTCGTACTATTAGGGTTTGAGGGGATTAGTACTTTGATACCAATGAGGAACTTTGATAATTTTATATGGGTGTTCTCCTTTTTTTGTGATGTGATGTGAGGTGCGATAAATAATTCTTGCTCCTTGTGAATACCGGTCGAAACAAATCTATGTGAGATTCGCACGAATCATGACTGCTGCAGAGTAACTTCCTCCATGCTTGGCAGATCAACAGATCTGCCGATCGAGTGATCTTTGCAAGGAAACCTCAATGCGTACGTAATTGCTTAATTTCTCTTCTTGAAATTGTTTGCGCCGAATTGCTTGGATGGTGGGGGGGTATTACTTGCTTGGAGTTGTGGTTTGATTGTGGGTTCATGGGGTTTATGGGTTGGTGCGTTGGTGTGTTATGGTTGGTAACTTGATACTGACTTTTCAGTTTTGATGGATAGATGGGTGGAGGTAGGAAGTTAGGATTTTGTGAAAGAAAGGAAAGCTTTGAAATGGAATCTGTGAAGTAGTGATACAAAGTGTATATTTTCATTCTTCACTTTACGTGGTTTTGGCTAAAGTAACGGGGTTCTCTGCGGCGATAGGTAAGGGAAGTTCTTTTGTAGGTATTGGAATTCCTGGGTGTTGGATTCTTTTATTTAGTCTAGATTTTTGGTGGGGTAATTGGATGGAGAAAATGGGTTTATGATGGAAAGTTATAATCTTTGATTTGCCTTTAAAATGAAATATTCTTGATCTTCGATTCGCTTTTACAATTTAGAGATGATGGTTGGGGTTTGAATCGCTCATAGCAATTATTTATATAAAATAAATTATTCTGTCATATAAATTAAGAGCTCCGATCTATCCTTGGTACTCAACTTCTGGTGTCGAAACTGCGATTCAGGAATTACATACCCGGTATTGAAATGTTTTTAAGCACATCAACCTACCTATAAAAATTAACTCGAGTAATTAATTATATAATTGTATTTAGAATTTGTGACATTGGCACGTATGAAAATCTTTGAAAAGAAAAAAAAGAGTTGATAATTCTGAGTACGGAAATTATGGGGTTAAGGTGTTTTTATGTTTTGAAAAGAAGAAGATGGAGTGGAAGAAGAAGAAGGGCATGTTTAAGTATGGTAGTGGAAATTGAGGGAGAATGGGAATTTGGAATATATGTATGATTTAGGGGAGGTGGGAGTAAGAAGGGAATATATATTTCGTTTTCTTTTGATTCATGTGATGAACCCTGGATATTTCACATGTTTTGTACAAGAACGTTCGATCATTTTCGAAGTAACAGTTTCTAATATTTCTTAGAAGATTTCCCGGAAAGTTTTAGACCACATTTGATAATAAAAGTGATATATAGGTATAGGTAGTTAGGTGATTCAGAAGTTCTGGCTTTCGTGTTAAGGGGATTGAATGAAAATGGCAGAGTATTATATGCATAACAACCATCATCATACCCAATGTATGCATTTTGGAATATTTGTGCAACGCTGAGTACTCGAGTACTCATACAGAACCCCTGGTGGGGGCCATTGAATGTAAGACAGGGGTAGTCGCTGGCCCGAGCCAATCAAAAATGAGGGGGCTTGAAGCTTCCAAAATTATTTTATCAACCCCGCCAAACTCTTCTAGCTACACTTACCAACCCATATCAGTCGCATTCAATCCCACCACCACCGCAGTTGTCGCACAACAATCTCAATGCGGTAAAACCATTCAACTTTAACAAAACTATTCCTCCATTTTCCATTTTCAAAATGCCACCAAAAGGTGCCCGAGCACCACGAGGCGGACGAGGTCGCAATGCCGCAGAAGCCCAACCTGATCCAGAAGTTCCAGATGAGGCACCTGAAGCCGTTCCAGCTACCATAAAGAACGAACCTGAATCCCAGCCCGCACCTAATAATACCCCTCCAGCACCCTCTACACCCCTAGAAGGCCCCTCGCAACCTCAACCAAATAATGGCTCTTCGGAACATTCACCAAATTCTTCACCTGCGCCTGTACCTACCGAAACACCAGCTCCTACACCCGTCCGCGCACCAGTTGAAGCGAGAGAAGATGTTGTGCCACCTCCTGCGCCTGCGCTTCGGGGTACGAGAGGAAAGGGTTTGTTAAACCAGGTTGGTAGAGGCGGAAAGAAACCGGCTGTGGAGAGTAAATTCAAGCCCAAGGCCATTCGAAGAGATCAAGGGGAGCGAGAGAGATTGGCAGAGGAGGAGCTGCAACGTGTTAGAGAGGAGGAGAGAAAGGCGCAGATTGAAGAGGATAGAAAGGCTAGAGCTTCTAGAGGGAGAGGGAGAGGTGCTAGGGGACGGGGTGATATTATGGGACGGTCGCTTGCGAGGGGACTTAATGGGGCGAGTGGTTTGTTTGGTATTGTGCCGGAGGGGTTGAGTATGTTTATCCTTTTCAACTTTATGTGGGGGTTGGAACTAATGGATTTCTAGATCATAAAACCCAAACTATTCTTCAATCCGGATCAGGCGGAGGCGGAGGCGGAGGAGGAGGAGGAGGTGGGGGAGGCGGAGGGAGTGGTATTGGCTACAGTTCAGGATCTGGTCCTAGTGGACCAGGAGGTGGTAATTCATACTGGGGCCGCACTGAAGGAGGAAAAGAGATTGAATTCCCCGAGTATCCTGGTATGGATATTGGAACAAGAGTTGATATTGCTAGACTCAACGAGTCTGCTCTTAACATCGACGATGGTGTGATTTACTTGGGCACTAAGAAAAAGACACATATGCCTATTAGGTTGAACAGAGTCGAGCATGTGGATCGAAATGCTATCAAAATTAAGAAAGAGCCAGGAGAAGGGGAAGAGGAAGAGGTTGAGACAAAGAAGGAAGGCGAGGAAGCTGCTGAAGGCAATGAAAGCGCCGAAGTCGCCGAAGGAGTTCAAGCGATGGATATTGACGGACAGACACCTCAAGAAGGAACACCTCAAGTCGAAATCACAGGAGAAAACTTACGAGTCAAAACCGAGCCAACAGAAGAACCCATCATCCCTCTAGGAGGCCGACTGCCACCTCCCAAGATGAAGGGAAAAGCAAAGAAGAAAAACGAAGAACCCACCGCCGAAACTGAAGAAGAAATCGAAGAAAAACTCCGCCACGCACAAGACGTCGCCGTCCTCGCCGCGGAACTCCAAGATATGCAATCAATAGTCCCAGACGAAAACTCCACCCGCCGCGCAACGGACAACGACGTCCACCCAATGGAGGGCGTCGAGGCTGAAGGCCGGAAACATACTAAAGGCGAAGGTCGAATCTACCTCTTCCAATTCCCACCCGTCATCCCCAAACTCTACAATCCCCTCACAGAAAAGAAACCCGATCACCCCAATGCCGCCAAACACCCTAAAGACGCCAAACTCGAGAAAGACGGTGTGGAAATCACAGGTACCAGTACAAAAGTCGACCTTACAGCCCCTAAAAACCCGGTTAAAGCCGAAGGTCAGCAGGAGATTGTTATTAAAGATGAAGAGATTGTTGAGGAACCGACGGAAGAGGCGGTTGAGAAGGAGGGTTGGATTGGAAGGATGGTTGTTAGAGCGAGTGGGAGGGTCGAGTTATCCTGGGGTGGTACGGATATGCTTGTTTCTAAGGGGATGGCAGGGGAGTTTTTGACGACGGGTTGTGTGGTGGAGAGTAAGAAGGATCCGAGTGATGAGACGGGGAAGAAGTATCTTGAGGGGAAGGCGGCGGCTATGGGGAAGGTGATGGGGAAGCTGGTTGTTGTTCCGGATTGGGAGAAGGTTGATTGATGGGGTGCATATAATGTGTGGTGATGGGCGGTGGTGGAGTGTATAAAATCACGCTGCGTGGGTGGTTTCCGATCTCGCTTTTCTACAAGTTGCTGCATCTCATGGGGGGCGTTGCATTGCTGGGCGTTTGTTTGGTGGTATGAAAATGGACGGGTGTTTTCTTGGGATACCATATGGTCCGTTGTATCTCGGGCTCCTTCTCATTCGTGGGTGGGTGGGTGTGTGTTTCTAGATGGTAGATAGATTTATATAAATGAAATGAAAATACAAATCATTTGCGCAAATATTCTTTTATCCCATGTCCATGTATTTGCCAGTCAGTGTAAATCCTCAAAAGTTGACACTACGCATCTTTTACGATCTTTGTAAATTCATTTCATAGCTCTAACCAGAACCAAACTCCCGTTTCTTATCTCCTCGATAGACTGCAGTACCACCGCTACCTGTACTGATTAGAGCTAGTAGACTGTATATATACCACCCCTTGACCCAACAAGAGCTCTTCTTCTTCGTGGCTAGGAAGCTGTACATGGATCTAGTACATGTGGACTAGATGTCCTGCCATATTCGAGTAAGGTATTTCGTGTGATTGGATTTTCTTGTTTGTGCGTGTTTGTTTACTGTATTTCCTATTTTTTGATGGTTTTGGGAGATGTTTTGGGATGGTATTGTATGGTATGGTATGGTTTGAGGATTAGGGATGGGTGGTGCTGGGAGGTTTTGTTGTCGAAATACTTCGCTCCCTCACCTTAAGTTTTAGGTTTCGTTTATTTGTGCATTCATTCATTTGTTTGTTCATCCATTCATTCGTTTGTTTGCATCCTTACATCTGTTAATACTGTGACATCCAACGCACAGCATGAGTAAGATAGTCTAGATTGTTCAGTACATCGCGGCCTCTAAAGGAGTTCTTGGGAGTATAGACGTGGAATGGTTTTACCAGAACGGCCGCGATCTCAGGATCGCGTTCGCTGACATGGTGTCTGTATGGGGGTAGGGGATTCTTACTTGGAGGATTGTTATATATGGTGGGATGGATTTGAAGTGTTTGAGTTATTGGGGAATGGAAGGGAGAGGGTATGTGAGGGGTAGGGGTGGAATTGGTTGTGCGAGGTGGGATGGGATGAGGTCCTGTTTGAGTTTGTGTACTCTATTTAATCTATCTGTTCTCTTTCTATATCTATGTAACTCCAATAAACAAGACCTCTCTTTCTCAGGTTAAAATAGTACCCTCCGAGATAGACGAGAATGCGATGTAGCCCGATAATTCACAGTTCCTGGGCTTTGATACTGTAGGATGTGTTTTTTGCAACTCCTCCCTCTGTTCCTTGGATTCTTCCTAACTGCCTTGTTTGAATTCTTGATTGACTGGAAGGAAGATGGCGGGTTTATTGTGGGTTTAGTGTCGAAATTTCAGGTGCCGTCGATTTCTTACCCTTCTTTCGAGGTCCAAGGGTTTCAATACGTCCGTAGTTGGAGATGAGGGAGTTGTGGAAATTGTGCATAGAGATCATGTTTATCTGACGGGGAAGGGTCTTTGAAGTGGATAGATATGGTTGGCGTTTGGGACGCAGAGGCTTCCATGGCCCGTACGTTTATGGTGTTTGTCATGATGATGTGGTTTCGATGGAAGTAAAAGGGGTTTTATAGAGGGGGTTAGTGGAGAGAGAGAACCAAGGAGTGTGGAACGTTGGGAGGTTGGAGTGAGGAAGTGATGTTTAGCTTAGAGGTTTAGCTTGGTAGCTTAGATTGTATGGGGGGGCTTTGGGTGTTGTGTATTTGTATGAAGGGGTTGTATTTCTTGTAGCTTTATGTTAGAATTGCTCGAAATATACACTCTTGCATTCTTCCAAGTCGTCCAATGAAGGAAATATAATCCACATTACTTCCACTACAACTCATCAACAAACCAGTATAAACAGGCAAACGAAGTCGTTAGCCAACAGACCTAGCTTATCCCATTTTAAGTACCGTTATATGTGCCGGTTCTTCTTCAAGATCCTGGTACAATATCCGCAATCCAATATCGTCTTCATCTATATACTTGTCCAGCATCACCGTATTATGAACTTACCCAGTACAGTAACCGCTACCGTTGCCAGACTTGATATTGTCTCTCAACATTCAGCTCTTTATTTCAGCTTTCTCTATCACTTTCAGCTTTACATGTGGGTTTGTGAGCCAGGCGTTTTTACTGTCGAAATTTGAGTTGTTGTCGATTCTTTTGGATGCGGATGCGGATGATATTAGCTGGTATAAGAATTGGATCTGCTGTGCTTCTAATTGTAGTGCAAATGGGATGGATTGACTAGACTACTGAGCTACGTCGCTATCTAAGATATACTCATAGCCCCAACAACTCTTCCTCCCCTGGGGAGTTGACCTTCTGTAGCCATAAACCCATGCAACCATATCCTCATCATGCTAATAATGCTCTAATCTTCTCCTCCCTCCCTCAGAAAAAGAACTTTTCAACTCTCTAGCTTCCCCCGTAACTATGTAAACCTTGAGTCCTCCCTTCCTCATGTATCCGTCTCTCCACTCCTACTCTTCGTCGTCTTTATAGCTTATATACTCCTCGTCTTCTACTTTATTCTCCTTTTCCTTTGTTAATGACTCGTCCTTCTCCACCTGTCCTTATTCGAAGTGGCTGCCAATTGTTTGCTTCGTAGGTCCTTGTCAGCTAGTTTGTACTGTACAAAGTCGGGAAATCTCCTGCCATAATTTTGTCCAAGTCCGTCAACGTTCAAACCCGTGGGTGATTGCTGGGAAGACCACCTGCAAAAGTCATCGACTGAATTAATGCCTGACAGGGTATTGCATCTTCGAAGCGTGTCTCGAAATTCCGTCTTGATGTCTTTTGGGGTGGGTGGGTCCGTACTTATAGGGGTGTAGATGGGGAGTGGAAGTCGGTCGAGCGCGAAAGAGGAGCAACTTCTGGACTTGAGGAATATGTTGTTGTTAATTGACAGGTAACACCATCTTGCTGTGAGTGAAATCGCCTTGTGATAATGTCAGCACTTGTAGCTATGATTGAAGGATATTTGGTTGTATAGTTGTATTTCGTGTGAGATTGCTTCTCGTCTGCAAAGATTCCCCTAGCTTGCAATACCCATCATCACCTTCATGTGTAGGTGTCTATCTCATTCATGTATCGCCAGACAAGAAGCTCTTATAGGGGCGGAAAGATCGAGAGGAGGCTCCTGTTTTCAGAACTCGTTGGCAGAGTCGCAAAGTCGGAAAGCACCGAGAAAGTAGTCGGAATGTGGCAGTGGTGGGCGTCAAACGTGTGGAAGTGGGAGCTCTAAGCAAGCGCGATGGTGAGATGAAGGCTGTAGTCAGATAATGGATCTCCTTGAGAGGTGTGTGCAGAGTAGAGCAAATGAAACCTGCTTCAGGCATCTGCTGTCGAGTTCTTTACTACTGTCGAATATTTCTCGAATTCAGTTGAGTGACTCTTGAGTATCCGTGGAGTCCAAAAAAGAAAGAGATAGCCACAGGGAGTGGTTTTTCTGGGTTCTTGAACCAGAGTGTGCGCTGTCGCTCGTTGCATATCAGTAATTTCCATAACAACCACCAGTGGATGAACCCACGACGCGACGCCAAGCCACCACCTCGCGTATTTTCAACCACATAAACAACCTCAAAAAAGTCCCCCAAAACCTCCAAAAAGAATTAACAACAACAAAAAAATACAATAAATCTGAGCAGCAAAAGAGTTCGGGCCCTCCCGCCCTACATCTCTATTTTCCTTGTCGACAACCAACTTCCAGCCGTGCTTTTCCTTTTCGTCGATTCGATGATCAGGGAGCGTTCCACTTTACCAGGTGGCCGAACTGGCGGGACACTACGCCGAGGCCCATTGGTTGAGATACGGCCGTCTTATTCAAGGACTTAGATGGATAGTGGGTGTGGGGGTGTGGGTAGTGGGGCTGCCTGTTTGCTTGTGATATGACAACATTTGCGCAAGAGCCCTTCGCATCTGCAAGGCTTTGTTGTGTTGCTTCTCTTTACTTGGGGGAGTATGGAACCATGGAATAAATTATGCTGATGTTTTGGATTTTGTTTTGCTGAAGAGGTCTGATTATGGGTAATTTCATATCGCGATATTATCGACTTGAACTTGCATAGTGGCGAGAATACAGGGATGGCTCTTTATATAGTATGGCATCTAGTGAGGCTTGATACAAGCTGCCACGGAGAATGAAAAGCATGCTGGCATACGAAGCTGCGCGAAGTTAGGGTTTCCAGAGCGCAGAGGACATCATCTATAGCACAAAGCATTCGCGGCGAGGAAAGATTGTTATGTGCTCTACCTTACTTTGATCACGCAGAGCTTGCTGTTGGGGGAGAAGTATTTTGTGTGTATTTAACGTCGAAAAAGAAGCTGCTTTCAAGTACCTAGCTTCTTGTCACTTCTCTGAAAGATTTATGCGCTGAAATCAGAATCTCGGATCAGTTTAACTTTCCTGGCAACAGTGAGGTGTAAGTGTTTGTTTCAGTATTGGTTGTAATTTGATTTACTCTGAGGATGTTGACAGCAGTGCTCGAATCTCTTCAAATGGCTCTTTTGATAGATTTACACATATCTGGAAACTAGGTTTATTCTATCACTCTCTCAATTGTCTTCTCATGAACTTTTATTGATTTTTGTGAATGATGGGATTTTGTATACGGTAGAGTAATATATGTTTTCATTGGATGTTCACCGAGATTTAGCCCGTTCTAAGCAACCTTCTTCCTTTACAACTGTTCTTGATATCACCAAGGAGAAACTTTTGCTTTAGTGAGGCGTATTTCGTTGGAATGGATAAAGCTACAAGTAGCGCCTTAAACTAGATTTGGAATTCAAGTACTAACTGAAATCGGAAGTCTAGATAAGTTAGGGATGAAGAGAATTGATGCTAAACTAGAGAGCACTGTTGGAACGACTTGTGTAAGTGAGGGGAACCAGGTATGGGTCTTGAATTGGGAGTACTTATCACAAGAAACTCGCGGTTAATTTAGTTTGAGTCTTTGAGAAGTCTAGACTTCTTAGAGATATCCTTTTATAAATAATACGAAAACAACCTCTCTCTTGTCACATAAGTGGCAATTAAGAGCTATAAATCTTTGCAACTAAGATTTCAGGAGAATAATGATGTGCAACAAAGAATCATTCGGCCAGTCATCTAGATCAAAGCGTTATACCCGAATACTGAAGGCTATCTCAGCGGGGTAATCTTGAGAGCAACTCTGATAGATAATAGTGTGAGGCAGTATTTCCCACCTCTATCCCACTCGACTTCAGTGGAGCCTACAAAATCCTTCGTAAATTTGCATCTTGAGGGACTCAGAACGAAGTAACACAGTACTACCAAGAAGTTTTTTAGGTGGGAAGGTTGAGAAAGATAGCAAAGTGCCGAAAATGGAGCCATGCCTTAGGAATATGGAGAAAAAGCGACTTTTCCTTTTGATGCCATTCATTTGGAAGAAATGGATAATAGTGTTGGTACGGATGAAAGAAATCTTTTGCTTACTGTCGACGCTGGAGTTGCTGTCGAGTTCCTGGTGGTTGTCACATATCCAATCTTTTTGTATAAAGTTAGATATGAGACTTAAATGGGATGTTCTCCGTTGTGCAAAACTTTCTGATCTTACGACTTTCCAAAGAAAGCCTTATTCTAACGGGCTACTCTTTCATTCCGAATCTTTTAACGTTGCTCCATACAATTGGGGAATCCATCTGGGGAGTTGATAATCTTACGTATCCAAGGTGTCATGATCTTCCTCTGACTTACTCATCCGACTCTTATTCTCTTGGCTCTCGGTTTTACGACCTTTGGTTCCACTTCTATGGTCTGTTTCAGGATATAAACCCTTGTTGAAGGTGATGTAACGGAGGCTCTCAGCTACGGGAGTACGATGAAAGCAATTCTCTCCATCTTAATAACAGGGGAACTTAACATCCGCCCTGCTACCGAGTCGATATACCAGTAATACACTATAACTCAACATGACTGATCTATAAAATGTGCTATACTATATATCCAACTTTAGTAGAACAACTAGAACGAAAAAACCAAGTCGTGACTTTTCACGTGACCCTACCCGCCTCTCCACATGCCGTCGTCCACTTCGACCTTTTTGCTTAATCCGACTACTTAATTTCTCGAGGCGTAACAAATCCTAATTCGGAAGTGAGCTATGTGTTTCGGAGTTTCTTTGGGTACGAATAATGAGATGAAAAAGTGTCGAAAACATCCTAGAATCTGAACATGACTAAATTCCATAGCGTTGTAGCTGGAATAGATGTAGCGATATATTTAACATATGAGGAATCTAGGTGCAAATGTCAGGTTTTTGATTTTCAAGTTACGAAAGTACTGACTTGATTTATGACCGAAAACTATCATGACAACAGTATATAAACAAATCAAATAGTTGGAGAGAAGTGTTTGCACAACTACACAAGAACATGGTAATTTAGCAGTCTCATAACAAGGAATTTGTACCTGTTTGCAAGTTTTCTCAACATTGAAATCAAACTTACTGTCAAATTAAGCTGATCAGATAGTCATGATAGAAACCTCAACAAAGTCACATGATTATCACCCTCTGTCTTTAATATTTCTTGCCCTAAGACACCAAAGAAAGCACCTGAAGTCTTTCTTATTCAATAATTCTGTAGTGAAGCGACGTTGTATACAGATTGGACTGAAGCAAATGTTTTGGGTTCTGAACTCTCATTTGTGTATTCGCGTGAGATCTCCTAGCTATTCTTTTACTTCAGCTTCTTGAGAAAACAGATAATTATTCAAAACCAAGAGTATTGATGTAGTTAGATAGATGTGATGGGCTAATCAGAAGTTCTTGTAGCTTGTTCCAGTTTCTTGTATTCGCAAGATAACTCACAGGCTTAGCTGAGCATATGCAAAGTAAGAACCTGAACACTTCTTTGTCAAGCCTATTGGTACAGTAAACAATTTCCGCTGATTCAGTGTTTGATTGCTTCATACAAACGAAAGTTGTAGTAACTATAGGGTAACAGAATGGATGCAAGGTTGACACGTGATATCTTAATTTTCGCTTAGTGAAAGGGGGAAATGAGCTTGGAAAGACAGCCTTCACTAACTCTACACGACATAACTGCAACATACGATTGGTTCAGCTCAAAGGACAGACTAAGCCGGAATATTCAACCTCCGACCTCCGAAACGCACAAATGAAATATCAATTCAACCTTCAATCAAAATTCTCTCTTCATCGACAGATACAAAAATGTCAGGCAAAATGTTACCACCACCACCCCCCCGAAAAAGGCATCACTGCCACGACCACCCCACGGCGAAGATGCTTTTGTCAACCCCTACCAATTGGCGGATGAGAAGCAACGCCTCTCGCAAGAGAAGCGGGACCTCCTCGCCGCCGTGAGAGAGGGAAAGAAGAAGATCAAGGCGCTTCGCGCGCTGGTGGAGTTTGAAGAAGCGGTTTTGGAGCTCTCACCTGAGGGTGCGAAGGAACTGTTGCAAATAGCAGAAAACCAAACCAAGTTCCTTGTGAAGGCAGCAGGACTGGGTGACAATCCCTATAGCACCAGCCAACTGGTTGCTCAAGACCCAGCTACTGCCTCCGCTCAAACGTGGGCCCAACAGGATCGCGCAGAAGATCAAGCTTCTGCTCCTGTTCCTTCTTCTACTCTGACCTTCGCAGCGCCTGCTTCTCCTTGGAGACACGAAGAGATCCAACCCGAACCCGCCAATCGTTAGGGGGTTCAATACAGTTTCACAGTTATGAGCAGGTCTTGCCTTTGGATAGAACTGCCTGTATTCTGTGGAACCTTGACTGTCGTTGGATCTCTGGTCGCCCTTGTTCTCCCCTTGAAGAACCTCTCGTTCCAAACCCCCCTTTCATTAGGGGGTATATGGCAATTCTAGTTTGGACGACAGTTCTTCTTGGTCTCTTTCTCACTAAGCACTTTGTCCTTCACCGAACATCAGACACCTGCGCCTGGTCCTGTACTCACCACTAAGCGCCATCAATATCAAGCTAGTGATGCATACCTGGGTCACTTCTCTTGGATCTTTGGAGAAGCTGGAATTGCAGACCCATGGAATGGAGGAAATGATGTTGACTCACTCATTCTGCTATTTTCGGCAACGTAGACCCGTTCTGCCAGAGACCCAAACGATGGTGTCCGCACGAACATCTCCCGCGCCATAGACTCCACTACCAACGTTCACGGCCTTGAAACCCCCGGATTCGCTAGTGATCACTCGCGAAGAAGTAGCAGACAGAGTGTCATGTCGGGAGGCGATTGTATTTGATAAGCTAAAACCCCTGCATATCTTTGTGAAGTGTATGCTTGCGTATCCTATCAACTTTGTGAAGAATGATGCTTACATCTATATCTAGTGCTCCAAGTTTAATTGTACGTCAGAGTATCAATGCACACACCAGTTCGGAAGAAGAAGGTATCTCCTAGCAGGTGATACATTCTTTTCGATGATTGAACCTGCTACGCACTATAGACCTATGGGGAGAATGTGCACCACAAACTAAGCTGTGCTCTGGAATTGGTGGTCGATGAAAGGATGCTTCACAAGAGACACATTCTGTTCAATGATTGGATATGCTGCGCACTATAGACCCAAAGTCTACTCCTTGGAAAACTGTCAAAGTAAGACTGGAGGATTACTACAGTAAGTCAGAGGTCTATCTGTGGGTAAAAATGGAAATGTGATCAGGGCTCTTACTGACTGGTGGAAATAGGCTTGTGACTGATGTGGAAATACTTATTCTGGATCACGAAGAAGACAAGTCATCAGCAGATACATGAAATGATGATGAAGCTCCTGAATACTGGAGGTGAATTGGGCCTGTTTCATCAAGCATTGAACTCCTTTGCCTTCATCGTAACCATTCAATTCAGAGAGGCCTCCGCAACCTCATTTCAATCTAGGGTTACATACACTATCGGAGCATCTGCTACTGGGACTTCTCATCATTTCGAACAATGGCATTGGCAGAAGATCTCAAGCCAAATTGCACTGCGAAAGACTCTCGTGGGCAATCACAAAAATACAACCCATCCTCTTCTCCCTACAGATAACGTAAAAGGAATCTGAAACGGCAGAACTGTAGAGCACCTCGTCGGACTGATGGAATCGCCATGCCACAGTGGAATGACCAAATTTGAGCTGGATCCTGCTACCCCTGAGCGATTCCCCACTGTCTCAGCACGAGTCTTCAGAACCACAATGTATCAAAGCAATGATGGCCGCTCAGCCCTTAAGATTCATGACTTCACTGCCATGCCAAAGCGAAAATCTCGAATCGACGACCGACGACCGACGACCGTGTTATATGGCTCCTGCTACCGCCGTGTTGGCCGAAATCAACTCCCAGATTCAACTGTTTACCTACTTTGTAGACTTACTTCCAAACACACTCCATTTTCTATGTATGGGGAGCTGGTGAACAAAACAGTCTGAAGACAAGAATATCAAAGGCACAATTCCAAAGCGAAATGGTCGCTTCAGCGACAACATTGTACAACCGTGGGAGTGCTTCCCCAGGCAAACACTCCCAGAGAGATCTGTAAGACTTGATCCACCTCCTTTGCTCATCGTCTGACTAACAAACCCCTTCAGACGAGGAACTTCCCAGCCACCACTGTCAGACGACCCATTTGGGTCCGATGGTGGAGGAATTCAATGAAAAGACAACCAATATGTCAGAGAGAATGCACCAAATATGCCCAGATACAGTCCTTCGGGATCTGTTTGCTGAGACAGCGGAAGCTCATCAAGGGACGAAGTGATTGTTCCATCAATTCAAGAACTTTAAAACTGACATCAGTTTTGTCACTTGAGAAGGAGAGTTTCCAGTTGCTCGGTATCGCACCGAGCAACTAAAGCGAAGTTCTCAGCCAATTTCCGTTTCCCATACGCGAAAGCCAACCGACGGGTAGATCAATACATGGGTATTACGACCGCGCGATAATTGAAAAAGAAGGAGGCCTTTATGATATCATGGTTTATGAGGTGTGTTGTTGTGTAGGAGTTCATGGTGGAGAACTTTTGTGCATTGTATGTATTTAAGTGTCGGGTGTTGTACTGTACTTGTGAAAATTTATTTTAAACCTTTTGACATGTAATGTCTCATGATGCTGAATGTGATTTGATGGGTCCAAGACATTAAAAGAGTGGAATGTTTATTCGTAATATCTCGTTTGATTACAGGCCATCAGAACCTGAATACATTCTTTGATCCCCCCACCCTGAATGGAGTATGCCCCAGAGAATCTACGCTAATGCATGAACTATTCGTCAATGTTTGCCATCATGCACCACGAATTTCAGCACCCACCTCCAACCTGTGTCAAATACTTTTCTAATCCACTCTTATTTCATGCCTGTCCAATGGACTTTGTTCACTCCAGTTAACTTTCGTTTTTTTGTCGGGCGCGGCAGCAGGTTCATCTTTTACACCACCTCCATGCTTACGCTTCTCCAGACTCTTGCCATCCTTGGGTTTTATCAACCTATGAAGCATATCTAACGCAGACTTGAGCATGATAACCAGCTCCTTTGACTCAATCGCCATGGTACTTGGAATGATACCAGTTGCAGCGTTCAAGGTATGAATTGTAGCCTGAGAGTGCGTGACTTCTGCTACTAAGTGCCCGTCTGATGCTTCTGCTTTTGGTTGTTGAGGGGACTCTACCTTGGTGGCTTTTTTGGAGTCTTCAGGTAATTTACGTGGGTTTTCAGCTGCTGCTTGTAATTTCTGACTCTTGGCGCGGAGTTCGTTGATTGTGGTTGTGAGTTCATTGATCTTGGTGTTGTTCCGAGTATCCACCTCGAGTCGTCGTTCATTCTCGGCACGGAGTGTGTTCATTGTGGCTGTAAGTTCATTAATGTTGTTGCTTTTCTGAGTATCCACCTCGAGTCTTCGTTCGTTCTCGGCACGCAGCTCTTTGATTTCGGCTTGGTCGTGCCGCGTACAGAACGGACTTGGGCGGATATCGCCACCAGTCCTCATTCCTCAATAATTAATCCTCACGCACTTAAGTAAGTACTTAACTTGTTACTACTGTTTGCTACAGAGCGCTTATCGGCCAGCCACCCGAGCCACCCTCGCTGTCAGCCTGGCGCCTATATATAGCCGCTCCTGCTGTAATAGCCCCCTTCCCGCCCCTTCTAGCTATCGTATACCTCGCTTGGTTTCGTGTTACTTACATTATTACTATAGTAGAGCGTAAATAAATAGAGAGAGAGAGAGAGAGAGAGATAGAGAGATAGAGAGATAGAGAGATAGAGAGATAGAGAGATAGAGAGCTAGAGAGCTAGAGAGCTAGAGAGCTAGAGAGGGAGAGAGGGAGAGAGGGAGAGAGGGAGGTGCGATACGCGGTGGGGATATTTTCTTATTCTCGCTATGGCGGAAGCGCTAACGGGAGTCTATAGGTTGACGGGCGTGTTCAGGTAATGAGACCGGGTATTTTTTGAGGCTATTTATGATGACCTGTACCTGCTGTTGAGATGTTTTAGTGAAGTAATTGTTTGAATATAAACGGTGCTTGCAGCTCCCTCCGTGATTCAATAACTCCAGGTTGCAATGAGAGGCAAGAGCTTGAACTTATATGGTGTTGGATTATGCCCACCTGTCTATAAGAAAAGAAAACATGTTTCATTCTTCAGACCATGCACACGATTTCTGATGATTGAACAGGACGCAGAGCAAAGTTCTTATACGTACCGTCGAAGCCTGTTTTTCCTCATAAAACAATGCCTCAATGCCATTAGATTCCCTCAAGTACTGCCAAATCAACTTCGTCGTTTCTTCGTTGATGAGATCCTTTGCTCCAGCTATTTCCGCACACGTATTTGTCGATTCCAGAAGGAGCATCTTGACATACTTTTGCAACACCACCTTTTTATTTGACTTAATCGCCAACGCCCATATATCAGCAAGCTGTTGAGCTGCTTGCTTGTTGGTAACAAGCGTTTTTCGGTCGCGGTTTACCTCTCCTGTTGGAAAGTTATAGGCGTATCGATATTTGTTCTCGTCAGCCAAACGCAAACCTTTGAGATACACTCGAGTAGCAGAATCATCACCAAGAATTAGGTCTCCTTCAGTGGTGTTGATTATTGTTGATGGAAGGTCGAGTGCTAAAGCTGTTGGTGTAAAACAGGGTGAACCAATATACTCTCTTTGTGAAGTATGATAATCGATTAAGGGCTAACTAAGGATGAAGTGTTCGAGGACTTAAGTACTCGAACGCTTGTATCATATGACTATGTAAACATGTGACTTGTGAATAACATATATCCTAACACTCGTAGTACTTTTAAAAAGGGTTTAAAACGTAGTAGAACAAAATAAAATAAGGACCTAAAAATAAGTAAAACGTATAACTCTAAAACATATATAAAAACTCTATCCCTTCTTTATTCCCTTGTAACCTAGGCGTTAGCTGTTACTACGATTATATTTATGTCGATCAGAGCTTTTAAGGCGTTGTTTACGTTTACCTTAGTTATAGCATTAGCGGGATTAGTCTTACCCTCGATCTACGTTAAGTAGTCAATATCCTTATACTCGAAGGCGTCTCTTAGGTATATTACGTCGATTATTAGTCTCTTTTCCTTTGTCGTTCCGAGTTTAATAAGGCATTTGTAAATAGACTTAGAATCTATATAAATCTTAAGCGGTACGTGCTAACCGAGAATACGTATTAAGGTAGTCTTTACATATATCGCTATATTATAACCCTAGCTAACTACGTACAGTTCCGAGGCGAGAACGCTCTAGGTAACTCTCTTGTACTTTGTCGAGCTCTAGTATAAAATATTAGCCTTGTTGTAACAGTCTATTAGTATAAGGACCGATCCGAGCTAGGACGTGAAGTCTATATTGTTTATAAATAATCCGTCTATAAAACAGACGAGCTTAAGTGACAAGAGTTCTAGTAGTACTAATTTTATTCCTCGATCCTTATTCTTAATCTACTATTCGATACACTTATTAAGTGTGTCGACATCTTATTTCTTAGGGGCGCTTACCTAGGCGGCGAAGGAGAGAGCGTAGGCAACTTCCGACTAGGCGATTCTCGAGATATAGGCTCCTAGCGCCCGAATTACCTTATATTCGGCCGGTCCCTTAGCTAACTTTAATCTATCCTTTATCTTCTACTTCTAGGTAAGGACTATAGAGCTATTCTAGTATAGTGTAGTAGTACTACTATTAAACTCGAGTGGCTTGTTAATAGTAAGCTTCTCTCGAGGCTTTAACTTTAGTTCTAGCTTTATAGAATTAAACTTAGCTTCTTCTCTTACTACGAATTTATTATTCGCTAGTATTAGTAAGTCGTTAGTTTATAGTCCGATTACGCCAAATGCTCCTATTGTTTCTAATTCGTTTGTAACAAATAGGCACTAGTCGAAGGTTAATAGTTCTATAGATAAGTTATTAAGGTAGAACTTAGAGTATCGAGCGTACTAGTATACTCCTACTTTAGGTATCCTATACTATAGCTATATTGCTTCGAGTATCTTATTGTCCTATTATAGTATAGGGGGGTTCTAGGGTAGTCGAGTAAAGAATCGTCTAGCTAGAGGTTCGCTAGTTCGAAGATATACCTATATAACATCTTATAAGTGTAGGTTAAAACCTAGAGTTGTAGCTAAGTTTATTATAATCCTTTAGCTAACTCTCTAAATGGTTAGCGATTCGGTTATCACAAGGCTCTTCTCTTTATCTTCCTAGGCTTAGATAACTAGTCGAGACTTCTTTCTTTCTTTTAGCGTGCCTTTGTCTTTTACTGTTCTAAGGAATTTAGAGTTAAAGATCCTTACGTCTAGTAGGACTTCTAATTCGTCGATTAGGTTAAATAAGTTTAGTTCCTTAGATCCGCGTATTTCTTCTAAGTCTTCTAGCGACAAGGTTGTTAATCTAAGTATAAGGAACGTTGATCGTTCCTTCCTAGGCCTTCTACGGCCTCGTTTAGTAGGTAGTAAGGTTGTCTGTCCGAGTAAGGTTGTCTGTATATTTAGCGTTCCTGTTTCCTTATAAGGGGTGGCCAGACTTAGTGGTGGTCCTAGTTCTTAGGCCCTCTAAGATCTTAATATACAAGTGGTAGTGGCCGAGATTAGTAGGTCGGAGGGGGTTAGCTCATCTTCTTCCGTGGCTTCCTCAAGGTTGCTTAGTGGCTTGTCCGGAGTGTTCGGGTCGTTTTCTTCCTAGTAGTATAGTTTTACATACGTAGATCTAAAGATTGTGTCCCCTGCTAAGGGGCCGGGGATGTAGACTATTACGGTTTCTCCTTCTAGCTTAACGAGTTTATATAGTCCTTGCTAACCGTCCTTTTTGTAGAAAACTCGTACTAAGTAGTTGAGCGGGAGGTCCTTTAGGTACGACGTAATTAGACTATTCCTTATGTTTAAGGTAGTTTATACTTGTCGTTCTATATAAAGACGTCGAACTTCCTTTATTACTTTTTACTAGGTAATAGCGCGAAACACTATATCTATAGCGGGTACGTCGTTATAAGACATCTAGGTATAGGCGCTATATACTAGTAAACTTAGTATAAGGCCGTCTAGTCCTATAGTATCGTTAATAGATTTAAAGGCTATCTTTAGACGAGTTTGTCGTTTAATTAAAGGTGCTTCCTCGGTAATTATTTTAAAGGCGCGGCGTACTATGTTATAGTATCTTTTAACTTGTCCTACTAAGTAATAGGCTTCTATAGGTATAAGTTTAACGTCGATATCTATTATCTTTACTAGTAGTCGGAATTCTCTACTTACTATTTATAAGCCTTAATCTATTGTTATTATATCCGGTAGTCCGAGGTACGTAGATACCTATTCTCTAAAGATTAATTCTTAGACTGTTTTAGCCTTAAGGTCTAGTAAGAAGTCGCTACTTTAGTAGCGTATAGCTTTATTAACAAGGTGGCCGACGTAGCCTCTGTCGATATAGTAAATGTCGAAGTAAACGTTAAAGTTAAATCCGGCGTTGTCTTATATTAAGAACTTAAATCTACCTAGTGCCTTCTCGTAGAGTTAGCACTCGTTATAGTACTCCGTTAGAGCTTCGATTACTTTATAAGAGACTTCCTCGTGGCCGGCTCTTTTAAGGATGTTATATAGGCGGTCGACAGAGGGGTGGCCGAATCTTCGATATAGGCGGCGAAGGTCTACTTCGGAAAGTAGGTATTTGTAGTAGTTGTCGCTTAAGGAATAGCCTAGGTTCTTTATAGTGCCCTATTATAGGAAAGGGTGTCCGTTTAGGCGTCTTATAGGAATCGTTTTATTATTAATAGTAATAGTGTCTGTTAGATTGTTATATAACGCTTTTAGCTTGTCTAGGTCGTCGATATATATAATAAATAGTATATTAATTCCTTTAGGTATTACTTAAAAAGTGACGTAGCCTATAGGCGAGTCTACGGTGATAGACCTAACGTTTTCGGTAGAGCCTATCTTATATCTAACCTTAGTAGTTCCGGCTATAGATTTATCTATTTTAGTAGTAGGATAGATTAAACAATATACTAAAAATTAGGCGTGTCCTACTAACGATACTCCTACGGCTCCTATATCGATTAAAAGGCTGAAAAAGTATAATTCTAAGTACTAGAGTAATAATGTTTTAATGTCCTTAGATTTTAGGGAAAATAGGATTCCGGCGGTAGTTATATATAAAAAGGCCTCGTTATAGAAATAGTCTATTATTTTCTACGTATTAATATTATTAATACTTCCGACGCTCGATATAAATACTTTACCTTTATAAATATAGTCTATTATATCTTTCTAATAGTAGACTTTAGGCTATATGCCTTAGTCTTCTTTATAGTTATCCTCTTAATCGAGGATATTGTCGAGGTCTTCTAATACTATAAGGGTCTCTTATTCCGGCTCGAATTCGGCTAGGAAGGTGTTATAGTAGGAGTCTAAGTTCCGGCCTAGGTGTCTATTGTTAAAGGCTTTTCTAGCCGCTACTTATTCCTCTAGTGTATAATTATATAAAATACATCTAGATCGTTTATAAACGTAGTATTTCCTGTCCCTTACGTTCCTGTGGTTTAAGGCGTTCTAGCTTATTCTAGTGTTATAGGATCGGAAGCGACCCCTAAATAAGCCTCGGGGTAAACCACGTAACGAGCCTCCGCCGTAGATACTTTAGTAGAATTGTCGGTTCGTAAACTAAGCGGCGGTTTCTCCTTAATCTACTTATTCCTATATATATATAGAACTTGTCTAGTTGCTCGTAGCTTCCTATACGAGTATTACGCCTTATAATTGTTCGATAAAATCTATTAGGCGTGGTGGTAGGCTTACGTATACTAGGCGGTAGGCGGGTACCGAGCGACATCCGATTATAAGGTAGTTAATATAGAAAGCGTCGTTTCGTAAGCTTTACTTAAGTCGAGGATAAATTGTTTATAATTCGCTTAGGAGGATAGAGAAGTATTTAGATAGGCTCTTTCCGGGGTTTTATAATATAACGTACGACAGTATTGTTCTATTCTACGTAGCGAGGCTATAGAGTTTATAGGACCTATTTTCGAAGCGCTATAAAATTATTATATAGGCTATATCGAACCTCTTGTTTATAGCTCTAATTAAGGTGTCGTAAAACGATAAGGCGAGTCCTTTTAGTATTATAGGTAGTATAAGAGAGTAGCTATTCTATAGTAGGTTACAACTAGTATAGACGTCTATAAACACGGCTAGGCGTTCGAGGAAGTTATCTCCTATACCGTCGAACTTTATATTATCCCTATAGATTTTACCGACGTTAGAGAGTTCTTGTCCGAAGGAGTAGGACTGTCTAGGCGAGATTATAGCCTTTAGGTCCTCTAGGAATAGGGTTGTGTCCTCTGGTTATAGGGGTTTCGCTACGGCGGTAGGATGTGATTCTTAGCTTATAGTGTTGGTTGTCCTTGGTCCGAATAGGCCTGTTGTACTAGAATTCTAGTAGGGGGTTCCGTAGCCGGCCGGTGTTAGCTATAGGTCGACTTCTAACTAGTATTCCGATGTTCCTTATAGCCTTGTTCCTAGGGTAGGTGTTTGTAATCCTTGTTGTTAGTGTAATCCTAGGGCGAGGTTTTAGCTAATTAAAGTTAAAGGAGCAGTAGTAAACTGTACCTGGCGTCCGATGGCTGTTACTAGTGTTATTAGTACTTGTTAAATAGGTTGTTAGACAGGTTGTTAGATAGGTTGTTAGACAGCTAGGGCTTAATAGTTTGAAGTTTGTTCGAGGCGTAGGGTTATATTATAGCGGTGTCTCTCTACTTCTTCTACTATACCTATTAACTTATTGGACATAAGGTTTAGGTATTCTCGCTTATATTGTTTTACTTTATTAATTGTCTATTTATATTCCTATTTGTCCTTGAGAGTGTCTATAAGGGTTTATATTATTAATACTCTTCTTTAGATTATCTATAGTATCTAGACTCTACGTTTCTAGAGGTATACTTATAGGTGTACTACGCGCTATAGTTTTACGTTGTCGAAGCGAGCCTTAGTCTATCCTTCGAAGTCTTCCTTAAACTTATACTAGAGTATTTTATCTATTAATATAAATTCCTTATATAATTCTATTATACGTATAACATAGACTAACTCTATAGTGTCGTCTACTATTAATAGTAGTCGTTTTATACCGCTGATTTAAGGTAGTTCCTATAGTAACTCCGGACTATCTAAGACGGACTTAGAGTCGGGCTCCCTTACGGTAGCGGCGGTAGCAACGGTTACTTTCTTTAGCGGTATATTAGATGTCCTTTACGTTTGCTTAGCACGTTGTAAAAGGGAGAGAATAAGGATAAGATAAGACAGTAGAAGAGTAAAGACTTTAAGGATCTTGTTCTACTTTATAAGAGCTAGTAGTAGACCTAGGCTCTTATAGAAGGCTCTTTAAGTAAAGGTTTTAATAAGGCGTACTAATAGTAGTGATAGTAGAACAGGGGTCCGAGAAGTCTAGTTGTTAAAGAGTGTAGTCTTTAGATACTATAACGTAGTTAAACTAGTAATATTATTAAAGATTGTCTTAATTATTAGTATAAAGGAGTAATTTAAGGTAAATTCTAGGCTTATATAGGAGTGTAGTGTGTTATTCTTTTAAAGTGTTGTTATAGGTATTATAGGGCGGGTCGCTTAGTAAGGTAGTATTATAACATAAAAAGATAGAGAAATTTTTTACTAAATCTACGTTATAGAACAACGCCGATTAATCTGTTCCTATACCTTAAAAAGTTTACGAAAAAGTATAAAAGAATAGTCTAATTTTAAGTTCTATAGTAGAAGTGGTAGGGTAGTGTTTGTCCGTTAATATCTGTAGTGTTTTAAGGGTCTTTACTAGTCTGCTATTCTAAGTCGATTTTAAGACTTTTATAGTATAAGTGTTTTGTCGTTTTATTATTACTTAAGCTTAAAGGTACTTAATTAAGAGATCGAGTTCTAATTGTCTAAGACAGTAGAAATAGTAGGATGCCTGCTCTAAGGTACTATTTCGGCTAGCCCTTCGTTAGTAAGATAGTAGGATACCTACTCTAAGGTACTATCTTAACTAGCTCTTTATAGTTTCCGATTTTGTCGTTACTACAGTAGTCGTCTGTTGCGTAGTAGGATGCCTACTTATAGGTACTATACAAAGGCGTACTCTTTAAAAGCTTTAAAAAGGTAACATATATAATCTCGAGATAACTGTACTTATGATGGTTCAGCCTCTTTTGATCTATGTACACACACTGATCAGTGTTGGTGTAAAACAGGGTAAACCAATATACTCTCTTTGTAAAGTATAATAATCGATTAAGGGCTAACTAAGGATAAAGTGTTCGAGGACTTAAGTACTCGAACGCTTACATTATATGACTATGTAAACATGTGACTTGTGAATAACATATATCCCAACAAAAGCAACCTTTATCCAGTCTCGAAAGTTGCTATTTGTGACTTCTCTTCCGGATACCCTTTTACCATAAACGCTGCCAATCCTGACTGTTGTATCTTCCCATATACTTCCCTCCAGCTCGCGAAGGAATCTCTGCCGCACTCTTGTTTGATTTAGGCTGATGAGGCTGCTCAATTTCTGTTCTTTGATTGGGTCGAGCCTGCAGTACAGAGTGTCCTTGAGCTGCCCCCCAAGAAAGAAATTCCAGTAGTATGAAGACGATTCATAACGAACTTGAAAGCCCTCGCGTACCATTACGAGTACCCCAACTTTGCGACCCTCTCCATATTTGCCTGCCACATCTGCTTCTGTGTACCCTTTTGAGGTGACTCCGAGGTCTAAAGATTTTCTTTTGAGTTTCGCTTCAAAATTAGTGAGTTCGATGTGACCTGTCTTCTCTTGGAAACGGATGTATCCCAGTAGACGATCATTTCTTGTGGACTTGGCGACCGCAATGTATTCTGTTGGTGTATCGCTAATGATGGAAATGAGAACTTGATCTCTTGTAAGTTTGAAAGATTCAATCATGCCGTCCATCCTATACACAATTAACATATTTGATCGTACATCGTATCATGAGGGAAACATCAACCAATTCTGGTAGAACTCCCGGAAAGCATCAACTGCATCCCATCCTCCTACATAGTTGCTATTAATTCCTAGATTTTGCCAGCCAGCTGCCAACGTCTCCGGGTGATCGTCGACGAAGTCGACCTCTTCGTCGGCCTCCGAATCAGATTGATTCCACTGACTCATGGTTTGAAAAGATGGTTAACAGAATGAATATTTATTCAAGTGATTGCGGCAATGTTTGGTGTTAAGGAGCAAAACCTTTAATCGATGTATAAAGAACGAGTAGGCAGCGGGAGAAGAGCGAGGATGAGATATTTATGGGGTATGAGATCTGAAGGTGAGGTTGAATGTGTTGAAGAAGGCCCTCATCAAATCAAAAGCGCCAATTCCAGCAGCCCATCGCATACCAGAGACTCGAAGCAGGCAGTAAAGATACAGGAATCTGACATCGCGGCCGACTTCTTCATAATGCAGTGCATTGCACGCCCTCAAATGGGTTCAAGCCCAAAATGGATAATTAATAAATGAACGCAGCACTCCAAAGAAAAACGATACTTCAACAACCAAAATATAGTAATGATCTAAAATGAATAAAAATCTTATACTCAGCTAAATTTGACAAAGCCGCATCTTCCATTTCCCAATAATGCCCAGTGCTAAAGAGTACCGACTTTTATGAATGCCATATTTGTAGGGCCATGAAAGGTTGACATTGCCCATCTTAAAGTATAATCCACCAGTGAATAGATTGCTATCACCCAGCAACACTTAATTAACTTATCCTTATAGCGCTGTGAATATAGAGATTAGCTGTAAATCTACCCTGGGCTGAAAGCAAACTCGGCAAAAGTGGCAAGCGAATTTCGTGACCATATCTCAAGACAACCTTGGAACTCGCCTTATGGACTGTTTCAAATCTTATGCAAAAAAAAGAGTAATATACAACCAATTCTCCGAAGATTGAGAAATAAAGGAGTTAACTTTCACCCTTTTTTCTTTAGCAATTCACCGACTCGACACCCTTACACGTATCCACTATGACGATCTCATGCACATCACGTGATCAATTCGGCGTTAGGCCCTAAAACAATTCCCATCGCTGGTTTCAATTACGATGAGTGTCCCATCAATAGGGAACAAGGAAACCCCCTTCCACACTGTTTCGTTGTCATACAGCATTTTGCGCCCGTTCCCCAGATTGTCTGTTATTATTTTCGAGTTTCCAGATTGCCCAGATCAGCGGCAACAGCACCAGCACCAGCAACATCCTAATCCTAATTTTCCAGATTACATCACATTCGCAACTCCACCACTCCTTTCCTACCTACTCGTACTCCCGAACCTCCTCCGCAATACGAGTGCCGTGCGAGTGCCCAAAGCCCATAACTTCACCCACTCAGTGGCACTCACTCCCGAACCATTGACGCCTCCCCTCCCGCCACGAACCCACCGGGCTCATGGACTAGCTTAGCTGTCAGCCCATCGCGCCCCTTCTAGCCATTCCGGAATCTGCGAACCATGAAGTACGGTAGTCAACAGCTTGGGACAACCACTCGGTTTATTGGGCGAAGGGAAGCTTGATAGCTACTGCTCTTTCACCCCTTGTCGCGGAACAACTCGACCAACATACACATACTCCTTTGTTGCCATATTGGGACTGCGGATGGCATTATTGTTCGAGTGCAAAGTCTGTGTTTGAGGGATCCTGACAGCCCTGATCCCCTCTGCAGCCAGGTTGGTAATTCGCAACCTCGAATGGCGCGTGGAGAACGATAAGAGTAATGGCGCTTTTGAACCCGACTTTCATATTTGGAGTAATCGTTCTCCTCTACCTATTGTCCTTTATTTTATTTGCCGTCCTTCGAATCTTGACCGGCATCTCTATTCAACGCGTTGGATACTTTTCCTTAAGAAGACTCGCATATACTCCGAAAGATGGAATAAAGATAGAGATACGGGGGTTGGGCCTCCAACTCCATAGACCGACCTTCGCACAGCCGACATGGGTCAGCATTGTTTTGCAGGAGCTGGTAGTTACGGTGGATTTGAAAGCAACGGAGAAAAACAAGATTGGGGAAGACGAGGAAGACGAGAAGGATGATGGAGGAAATAAACAAGACTTGGACGGACCTCAGGATCCAGAATCCAAGAAACGCCCTACTACGCCAAAGGATAACGCGGGGCCCCCGAGAAGCAGAACTTGGGAGCAATTGACAGGAGTAAAGAATCGCATAAAACTCCTCCACCGCAAGATAAAATGGATTCGGATGTTCGATGTGGTCGCAACCAATTCAGCTATCAATATTGTGGAAGTTGGCCAGCTCCAAATTGGGAGCTTTACCATGGCAGTTGATACCCGACGCAAGATGATTGATAGAGGGAGGATGTTCGCGCATGTCAAGACAACGAAAAAGGAACAGAGACCTGCTGAATGGATGATGACAGTTCGCAGTGTACTTTTTACACCTGAAGGGAAAGAGTCGTTGGAAGTGCTCGATCACGCAACGCTGAATATTCATGGGTTTTTGTACAAGGAATTTGATGGACTCCGTGATGCTGCTGTTGCTCTAAAATTGGGCCGCGTCCATATACCATATGACGATATCACTGCATGTTTCGATAGATACCAGAGCTGTCGTAGTCATTACGGAGGGGCTCGTCCCCAGATTAAGGAAATATCTGTCAACGATTTGATTGAAGAGCTTGAACAACCTGGAAGTCGAGAGGAAAATTTAGTGCGAACAGTTTCAGACTCGAAAGAATTTGTGAGCTCGATCCTACGCGGTATCAAAGAAGTACAATTTGCTGTTAGTTTTGTTGGTTTCACGAAAAAGATTGAATCTGTCCGACCCCGAGGTACACCCATGTATCTCAATGCATCAATGAAAGAGGTTGGTGTGGATTTACATCGCCTGGACCAGAAATCCCCAGCCCATCGAATGTACTTTGCTTCCAAAGATGTTGCTCACCAAGCACTGCTTGCTGCATTATCCATTACAATTGGTATCGATGATGGACATGGCAAGTGGGACAGGCTCGTCTATATCCCAATGGCAACCACTACCATTCGGACAACACTTCCTTCAAAAACCATTCAAGTGACCAAAGACAATAGTGCCGATGAGCGCAATGCGAACATTCTTTTCGCCAATATTGTGATTACATCTCCATCGGTAGATTTGGATCCAAAACATCTTCCATTGATACTGGCTATAATGCAAGGGAAACCGAAGAGGAAGAACCATCTCGCACCTCGAAGACATGTGGTAATTTCAAGGCTTTTACCTAAAGCGAATATTAAGTTCTCGATGCACGAACCGGTGGTCAGAATAGCGCTCCCTCCGGTGGAGCCCAATGCAGAACCTGACGATTTTGACCTCATCATATCTTCAATCTCCTCTATTTCCTTGGATATCGAGTCTTCTCATTCAGCATCCGGAGAACTGCACTATGGCCTCATATCCTCGCTCAGAATTCAGACCCATGATTTGTATTATCAAACATCTTCTGGGGCGCATTATCAATTGGTACAAACGGAAGCTTTTGAGTCAAAAGTGCACGTTACTGCAAACCCGGAAATCTTCGTTGTTGCAAGTGGGAACCTGAGGATGTTCTCTATACATATGATACGTCCTGAAATAAGCGACGGTGTCCGGCAGATCGTTCGTCAACTTCGAGTAAATGTTGAGCCAGAGAAGAAAGTGCGGTCAAAAACATCCCGCGATCCAAATTTTGTGAGGGCTTTCCCACCTTGGCTTCTTCATTTCCAATTACAAGGTTCGGAGTTTAGTGCAGAGGTTGCTGGTGTGGATGAGGAGATATCGAATGACACCCGGGGGGTTGCAGTTCATTTGGAATCTTGGACCGCAGAATATCATGCCCAGAAGTTGGAACCCATCGATAGAAAACAATCCCGCCGTCGATCAGCGAGTCGCTCCTTGACACCAGACGCAGAACTGTACTTGAAGATGCCAAAATCGCCATCCAAAAAACAGCAACATCCAACTGATGGCAGGAGAATTGCCTTTCATGTTCGCGGCTTGGAGGCATTCGTTGTTGAGTCCACTGAGAAGTGGGAGGCTGATCCTTTTGTGATGATGCCGCGATTTGAGGTTGCATTCTCTACAGGATGCGATAACCAAGGGCCGATATTTCACATCAATTCCCATGTCAGAACACTCCTTGTTCAATACTCACTTTATCGCCACTATGCTGCGGGTGTTGCTACAATGGTCTTGCGGCGAGCCTTTCTCCGTACTCGGGCAGACGATGAAGAAGCAGAGAAAGCTCGGGCTGCTTTCGCAAATACGAAGTTCTCGTCGCACCTATCACCAACGTCTCCCGAAGAACTTCATTCTTACGAATCATATGGTTATCCTTTCCCCACTAAAGAGCTGATGACAATCGACATCCGCTCAACATTGGTTCAAGTCAAGGCAACTATGCCTTCTGATCCCCCTATCATGTTGCAGATATATGGAATGGAAGCTGGTCGCCATCGATGGTCACCGCCCTTCTTGCATGCTAAACTCGCCAGGCTGTACGCTGAAGCACCAAAAATGCAACACGTATGGGCAAGAATGGCGAGTATCAAGGCACTTAGGGTTGATTTGCGTGAAAACAGAAGAAAGCGCAGCACTGGCGAAGTCCTTGAAGAAAGGATGATTGATGTTACCACGGAAGCCGTACGATTAGCAGTCCCCCATCAGTTGGTTCTCCACAAGATAGCTGATAACTTTGTGAATACGCTCAAATCGGTTCAACAATTACACCACCGCTTTGCAACTGGCACAAATGAATACATTCTTGAAAAGGGCCCTGAAGGTCCAAAGCTTGTCCCGAAAGTTTCTATCAGGAGTAAGGCACTTTTGTTCGAGGTGGAAGATGGGGCATTCGAGTGGAAGCTTGGAACTATATATCGTGCGGGGCTGGTGGAACAGGCACAACGTTTGGCTCGCGATGCGGCATTTGAGGTGAAGGCCAAGAAGATCAGGGAAGAGATGACACAAAGAGAGCCAAATAAGTATCGTAACAGATCAGCGCACCCCCGAGCTCGTAGCAACCACGCCCATGAAGCGAGACCGCGGAGTAAAAGCGAAAACGGCGATTCGCGAGATCTTCCGGGCAACCAACATCGTGGCCGCCGGCTGCGTTATGACCCGGAAGGCACCTGCGGGTTAAGTGGACATACCAAGGTGTCCATCTCGGACGCTCGAGAGGCTCTTCAACAGCATAACGCTCAAAGCTGGAAGAACCGTATCGATCGAATTTTCAGCCATGCTAAAAGTGGAATGAAGGAGTTACGAGGTGTCTTTTGGGGGCCTGACGAATTACCAGATGACATGGAAGAAACAGAAAACATTTTGGAGGTCCCACAGCGGCCAGCCCTTATGGGAACCTTGATCAGTGACCTACACATCTTGATCGATAAGCCGTCTTTTCCTATGAGTCAGCTACCGGAATTCCTCCATCGGGTAGGCAAAGGGATGCCTCATGATATGAAGTATTCCCTTCTCGTTCCTATGCATGTTCAGATCAATATGGGTGAGGCCCGCGTTACCTTACGGGATTACCCACTGCCATTATTACATGTCCCTGCCATGAAGCCTGGACAATCCACGAGACTGTCAGCCTGGTCACTCAAAGCAGATTTTGTAGTTGCAGAGGAGTACCGAGGGTCTGAATCAACTCGACATGTCAAGGTCGATATTATCCCTCCAAAGAACCTTGAGCCAGGGACGTCTAATGCAGGTGGATTTGCAATTGATGTACGGCGAACAGTATCACCAGTAAAATCGTACTCCGATATCAAGGTAGATATCAATACCAGCTATCCTACTCGAATAACATGGGGTTCATCATATCAACCAGCAATTCAAGATATGATGATGGTCATAGAAAATTTCACCAAACCACAAGTTGATCCATCAGACAGGACTGGCTTCTGGGATAAGATACGTCTAAGTTTCCACTCCCGTGTCAGTGTCGCTTGGAAGGGAGATGGCGACGTGCATCTTATGCTTAAAGGCACGAGAGACCCATACTTGGTTACAGGAAATGGTGCAGGGTTCCTTATGTGCTGGAGGAGTGATGTGAGATGGAATCTATGCCGCGAGGAAGATCCACGAAAATTCATGACAGTGGACAGTGGAGAGTACATTCTTGCTATTCCGGATTTTAGCCACCAAGCACGAAATACGGAGAGGCAAGACAGAGACGACGCTAGTGTGATGAGCTCTGACGATTTCAAACGGGGAGCGTCTTTCAAAAAGGTTGTCATGAAACTGTCAGGCAACGTACAATGGATGGCAGGCCTGATGTTTGAAAGAAACTTGGACGAGCCGGGAAAGAGGTCTTTTGATTTTGAGCCTCACTACAAAGTTATCACGAAAGAACCTATGTTTGCCAAAGCGCCACCGGGTCTCGAGTACGACGCTTTCCGAGGCTTTCGTAGTCATCACATCCACATGTCGATTGCTGTGAAAGCTCCTGTGGATCGCGAGTGGTCTGTCTCGAACTCTAGCCCGTCAAGAAGCTACAACACCGTACACCTGACACCGCGTTTCTTCACCCACTTCTTCGCTTGGTGGTCCATGTTTGGAGGAGCCATGTCACTCCCAATTCGCCAAGGAACGTTATGGCCTGGCATTGAGAAATCAAGCAAGAAGTTCGGCCGGCATCTAGCCACCATCAAATATAACCTCCTACTCGCGCCTTTATTTTTGAGTCATATTTACAAGCACAAGGACGCCGAAGACTACTCCGAAGACGTTGTCTCCGCAACGGGCTTGAAGATGAGGCTGGATAGCTTCATGCTTGACGTTCACCAACGCCGTGAGGAGTTTCTCACCCAGGATCGAGGCCGTAAAACACAAGTCAAGACCAGCGGAATGAAGATGCATCAGGCCCAATTGGATTTGCTGTCCATGGACATTCGAGCCATATCAGCGAGCATAGCTGGAACAACTACCGAGGATCTCCAGAAAGCCTCAGCTCCATTCCTTGTTTCACAGCTGGACAATGGTGCAACGGACCTTTCTCATTTCGAAATACCCGATCATGATCTAAGTTGGATTGACATGGATGATTTCGTCGAACTCGATTGGATTCTTCCTTCTGAGGCAAATCCCGAAACGAAGATTATGCCTCTTGCCTACGCTCCGCGATTTACTTATTTCCGCCAAACTGATCATGGTGATACCATCTCTGGTGATCCTAACAGCACGAGCCCTTTCGGGAACGAACCGACACATTTTTGTATCATGACGAAAGATGACGACCCTAGACGTGTCCAATGCCAATTGATTACAACTCGATTGGACCAGCTTGCCCGCCAGATTGAAACGCACGAAAAGGCTATTGGCGATATGGAGCTCAGGATCATCAGGGAGGACAATAACTCGACCCTGAAGCTTGATTATGAGCAATTGCTGAAGCACGCTTCCGTTTTACAGAACAAGAAGATTTTTCTCGAATCCATGTTGCGCAGTATGAACGTAAACTTGCATAAGGAGAGGAAAGGCTGTATAGACGGTGGAGACGATACTGATAACTCTTACTCTCCACTGGAAGCCGAAACACCTGGAGAAGGTTTGGAGAGCAATGCAGGTGCAGAGTTCGTGAGTGACTTTAACAACAGATTCGTGATTCACAATATGCAGCTGAAATGGAACAACATGCTGAGAAACATCATCCTTCGCTACATCCATCAAGTTAGCCAAAGACGTGGCTTTGTCTACTACTTATCAAGAAGAGCTGTCAAGTTTATTCTGGATATTGTTGAAGAGCAAAATCAGGCGAAGGCTGGTAGACCAACTCCCAATACCCAAACAAACACCTCAGATGAATCAGCAAACCAAGAAGATGACACAGGCAATCTTGAAGAGGTGCAGGAACGTATCAACGAGCTCTTAGCGGATGGGCATGATTTTGTCAAAGCTGACGAAATCGCGAATGAAACAGCACAGAGAGTTTCAGTTGACAACCTCGAGGCAAACATCGCCCAAGAGTTCACACCGCAAAACAGCTACCACTTGAGGCTAATCGCACCCCAGATCCAACTTCAAAGCGAGAAAAATAAGAAAGCCGTTGTTCTAGTGACTGGCAAAGGTATGGAGCTCAAAGTTGTGGAGGTTATGGATAAAGATCGCATTTTCGATGATGTTAGTGGTCTGGTGCAACGCCGATTTTCCGTTGAAATGGACAGCACACAATTCTTTGTTACCCACCAAAAATGGTTCTCGTCACAGCTACTATCGATGTACTCTGGGAGCCACTATGGAACTCCTGCTGGTTCTGCATGGCCACCTTGGGTACCAATGGAGGTTATGTTCGACTTTCAAGGTGATCCATTTGGCTTTAAGAGAGTGGTGCAAAAGACATCTGCAAGCTTACGTTACGACAAATACAATACTTTGCGTCTCAAATATAATGACGAGGTCAGCAGCGGCACCAGTCGCAACCCTACGAGCCCCAACATCGAAAGTCGAATGGATCATCTCTGGGTTGAATTCCCTCAGATACGAGCTCTCTGCAATTCCGCTCAATACTATGCCATGTACATCATTGTCATGGATCTCTTGATGTACAGCGAACCATTGGAGAAGACAAGGAACGAGCGCCTCGAAAAGATCATGCTTGCATCTGACTTTAGTGACTTACGAGGGGCTCCGGAAGTGGTGATAAAACTGCAAGAACGTATCAGTCAATTGAATGAAATCAAAACGCAATTTCAAATACATTCCAAGTACCTTGATAAGAAGGGCTGGGAGGATAGAGTTCTGCTCGACAAGGATCTGGCACGCTGCGAAGATGAATTGTTCTTCATGATGAAAGCGATCACTTCGTCTCAACGGAAGTACGATGGTACGCAGACTAGTGGCCTGTTGAGGTGGAACATCGCCTCCGAACAGATTGTCTGGCATCTTGTACGAGACAATAATGAGCCCTTGATGGAGTTTCAGCTTCAAGGAGCTGAATATGACCGAACCGATAATTCAGATGGTTCCCATATCAATCTGATGCAAATAGGGAAAATAGTTGGTCTTAATCTTCTGCCTGATGCCATCTACCCCGAGATGTTCGCCCCGTACTCCGACGCCGAACGAGGTACCTTCAGCGAAGGTAATAACCAGCAAATGCTGCGCGTCTACTGGTATATGCTCGAGGCAATCGCAGGAATTCCAGTTCTGGATCATTTTGAGGTCAATCTTTTCCCCATGAAAATTCAGCTTGAGCGCGAAGTTGGTAAACGTTTGTTTGAGTACATGTTCCCTGGATCCGAAGACAAAGGCACGAAGAACAAATCACCGTTCATGGTCAAGCATATGAAGCCAGTCGATGATGAAGATGAAGATCCGGATGATGATAGCACTACCGCTCTCTCCAGCGGTGTGACCGTGACAGATATGGATCCTTCATACGGCACTCGGGCCGGGTCACTAGAACTCCGACTGCAGCCGACACTAACTTCAGAACAGCGCCCGACCACCTCGCATACTATGGGAAGCAAAGCCAGAAGCATACATTCTTCTAGTGGTGGTGATGGGCATCATTTCCGGCTGTTTCAATCCAGAACTGGAAACGGAAAGACTCTGGGTAAGAAGTCATCTCTTGAAAGTTTGGGATCGGCCTTCCAATCTCGTCCAGCTATGAATCGTACATCGACTAGTGCTTCGAATTTTGATGCCAATTCTACAGCAAGTGACAGCAAATCGAAGCGATTTGGGATTCATCGAAATGGTAGCAAGCAAAAGGATAAACCGTCCGATGATCTCAGTATCATGATGTCCAGGGCTTCGAGTTATATGTCTCTCGCCTATGTCAAGATGCCCAGTGTAGTTCTCTGTCTGAGCTACAAGGGCAAAGGAGAACGCAATATTGAGGATGTTCATGACTTTGTCTTCCGGCTGCCTTTGATCGAATACCGCAATAAAACATGGTCTAACCTCGACCTCGCCCTTGCGCTCAAGAAGGATGTCATAAAGGCCCTTATCTCTCACACTGGTGCCATCATCGGCAATAAATTCAGCAAACATCGACCCAATGTTGCGCAACAGACTCGTCTAAGGGAGCTCGCTACGAGTAGTATGGTCCTTGCGCCGTCGACTGATAATTCGCATGATAACAGCGATGCTTCCAGTTCTATGGCTAGCATCAATGCGGCGAGCCCTTCTGATCGACACAGTGAAAGAAGTAGAAGTCCCAGACGCTCTTTCGCATCTAGCAGGAACGGAACTTCAGATGGACTGGTAAGAACATCGAGCGCGGGGTCGAGAAAGAGTAGTCTGAATTCTTTCTCTACTTTACCAATGCTTGGTCCCATGCCAAAGTTGCCAAAGAGTCTTACAATGACTCCTGTTTCGTATAATAATCGCAGGGCTAGCAACCCCGCGGATTTTGATAGTCAGAGGCCTGGTTCGAGTCAAAGACCCTCTTCTTCTCAGAGACCTACTTCTTCGTGGAGCAAGAAGGACGATGGACAGGAGTCTATGAAGAGTACTGGGGGATCGAGTTTCCTCCAAAGGCTTAAGAAGAGGACTGGGGATGGGCTGCGTAGTACTTCGGGGGAGAAGGAGGGGCCGTCTATGGGGAATGGGAATGGAGATGAGGAGGGGCCGAAGAAGGGGTTGGGAAAGAGGTTCCTTGGGGGCTTGAGTTAATGGGTGGTATACGTGGTTGATCTAGCGATAATAATTGCCTCTTTTGTATATTATATTAGGAGGATCTTTTTCTGGGATGGTGGGTTTGATGGTGTTGGTGGATAGACGGAGAAAACACAGACGATTCGCTCGTTTGACTCACTTTTGTTTTTCTGGTGTTGATATTTGTTGTTTGTTTGGATGGATAAGGGGATAGAGGGGGAATGAAAGCATTGCATATATGGGTGGAGTTCTGTCGTTGTCGAGTCTTTTATTTTAAGCCGCGCGTTTAACTACACCAGTTGGAGGGGCAGAAAGGGGGAGATGTACAATTAGAGGAGATGGTGGTTAGAGTACACGATGGAAGGTAGAATTATAGTTATAATTAGGAATGAGAGAGGTTGCTTTTAAGTTTGTTGGTTCTTGTTAACGTTGGGGATGTTATGAAGCAGGAGGAGAAGGAGATAAGGGGCGTGGGGCACGAGATATGCCCCTTTTGGTGGATGTTCTCCGAACGAGCATCGTTCTTGGAATCTGCTTGGGTGTAGGATACTGTAACATTACCCTTCTATGTAGATGGAATTTAGATAGAAAGATAGAATGATGTTTGATCTCCTGTGGGTATAGTCTCTTGAGAAGCTGGGCCATATGCAAGATGTTTTTTGCTGTATGAAAGGGTCACCTGGTATAGATGAACTTGAAGTTTTATTGCAATTGGCGGGTTCTGTTGTCTATCGAAAACTTTGAACATTTTGAATGATCGGTATTGTCGCAGGCCTAGTTTTATGTCGCCAATAAGCTCTTAGAGAGGCTTTGATAGCTTGTTCCATCCCAACGGCTCTTGACCTTTATTGCATTATCTTTTAGAGGCATCAAAAGTAAGAAAAGTAACGTTCATTACCCCGCCATGTAAATCATCTACTAATTCCAAGTCCAAAGCCTACCCCTACTAGCAAAGGAATCTTCCGCCTTGACAGCTCCACTTGAATGTCTGGTGCAGCAGCGGTGGACCGGTGGTAGGGCCCAGAGCCGTTCCAGCTTCCATGTCAATTTGTCAAAACATTGGGGCATTGGGGCATTGGGGCAAATTCACTTCCATCGACTTAAGAGATTAAATAAACGTCCACCTTTCACGAACATGATTATCCTTATAGTACAGGTGGTCGAGTGGTAAAACACAATGTTCTAGCTCAAAGAAATCAGTTCGCCTGGTTTGACTGGCGCCCCTTACCTTATAGTACAGGTTTGGGAGCGAGATCTTTTGCCATTTTTTTCTATTGTTTTGCAGCTTTTTTGCCACATTGAGATTTTATTTTATTTTTGGTCAAATCTGCCATGTCAAGACTCGAAGGCTTCACTGTTGTATGGTCGAGGCGCTTGATTGACGACAGATTCTAAACATTGTCCTTGCTCTAAGGAACAATCACACTCCTCCCTCCAGCCCCTTCTCTCTCCGCGGTCTCAAAAGCCTTCTCCCAATCCTCCAACTTAAACGTCTTGACATCCCCCTGTATCCTCAGTAACCCCATCTCAATCAATCCAATCAACTCCTCAATATCCTTCCTATCATACATCCACTTCCCACTCATCTCAATCTCCTTCCTAACAACAAACCGCATCGGAAGCTCCACATCAATCCCACCCATAAAACTGACCCTCCCACCTTGCTTCAAAGCCAAAATACAGCTTTTAACATGTGTACTCCCCGCCGCTTCCGGTGGCGAAATATCAAAATACGCATCTATCTTCCCGAATTTCTGCAGGGCTGCTAAATCAACCTCTGGATCATTGGTAAGTTGTACGATCTCGACTCTCTCATGTTCTTCTTGAAGATGTTGGAGAATACTCGTATTGCGACCCATTGCCAGAACCCGGGCACCAAGTGCATGTGCGACTTTCACCGCTGCACTACCGAAGGGTCCTGTTGCTGGTGCGATGATGATGGTTTCCCCTGCTTTTAGATGGATACTATTCAGACCTCCGAATCCCACTGCAAGACGTGAGATATCACTCAGTTCCTCAATTTTGTATCCAAGGCCACCTGCCTCTTTCGGGGTAAGTAGTTTCTCTTCATCCAGTAAATGAACATTCTCCAAAGGAACCTTCGCATACTCAGCGAACGTCGCATCTCTCCACTCCCCATCCATCAATTTCTTTCCCGCATCCCCACCATAAATCCCTAACAACATCGCATCCTCGGGGTTATCTCGTGAGTGGATAAAGGAATCGACAAAGACTAGTTGACCCGGTTTGAGATATGTAGAGTCTGGCCCGAGAGAGGCGACTCGACCGATAGCTGAGGTGCCTATCACCAATGGGAGGGAGAGTGGGTAGGTCCGTCGTCCCGAGTAGATTGCTGGCATGTAGGAGATTAGGTTTACGGCGTGGATGCGGATTATGGCGCTTCCGGGCCCGGCGATGGGGGTAGAAAGAGTGTGGATTGAGGGGGGTGTGGTTGTTGAAGTCAGGAGGAGGGCTTTGTGGGTTGGGGGGAGAGAGGTCGCCATGATGTGGGGATTGAGTGGTTGTTATACGTATTTGCTGTTGTGGTTGTGGATATGTTGAGGTGTGGGGAAATTGAAATGTTGAAGGAGATGGAGCTTGCAACTTTGGTATTTCTTGGCATTCTCTGTTTACCTTTCAAGTTCAGTATATATACTCATTTCTCACTTCCACGTCTCTTTGATCATGTAATCTTCGTAAAGATGCTGTTACACTAAAACAAAAAACACCCCGATAAGTCCACCATTCGGACATTTTTAAACTGAAAAGACCATCACGTTGATCGTTCCTGGCACAAATTGTCTTAGGAGAATGACTAGAATATCTCACTGCATTCCCTAATACCTCAGACTTACAGGAGTATTAATAATATGCAGTTATGAGTTAACTGATGAAGGTAGGGTTGCTAAGCGAGCTTGGAAATCTATGTCGGAATTAAGGAAATTATCTCCGATTCTCGTGAATATGGTGGACGAATTGAGCCAGTACCCATTGATTGACCAACGCTTCCACTCTTCATAGTGAATTAAATCATTTAGCCAATCAGAGCAAACTTGCTCAAAGTTTTGTTGCATGTCGCACTTAGTGGCCTACAGCCTGAAGCTACAGCGTGTTCAAAGCCTGAAGGAAACCTGCCTGTGCTCACGTCCCGATTTGGGAGGCTTTCTATATGGTGGACGAATCAAAATCAACCTTTGAAACGAAGTCATTACTCAAGAGGACTTTGATGCCGATATTCTGTTGGCTTAGTATGTTGCAAGAAAGGATCTTTGTCGTGTTCTATCTGACTGGGTGAAGTTCTTACAAATCTGTGCTTACTGTCATCCGTAGTCTTGTGTACTGTACCGAGAACAAGAAGAAGGGTGGGTGGTTCCGGGGCTTACATTGAGAGGATTCTTTTCTCTCCTTGGATTGTTTGAGATATTTGCTGCGCAAATATTGCTGGCTAGTATATACAATAAGTATGATTGAAAATGTTCCTAAGATTCTTGCTAGCTAGTATTCAAAAGAAGAGTGAGGGTACTTGGGAAGAACGAGTTGAAGATAAAGACGTGAGGAAACAAGATAGAAATTTCATTCCCTTGCTAGATAATCCAACAGAGGTAGCCAGGGTATGATAATCTACTCGACTACTCAAGTAGTGCTGAGTAGCCATTAGTAGCGATGAGTAGACTAGAGTAGAATAGTACTCACTACTCTACTCTACTCTACTCTACTCAAGTGCGATATGCAACAAACCCCACCTGTTCATCAGAACAATCGGGCCAAGAAAAGAATGCAATTGGCAGATGTAAGATTTCGGCCATATCTAACCACATCTCTGGAAGGGTCAGGCCAGCACTCTTGTAGATTACAAGAAACATTACGTCAGATTACGGGTGTCAGGTCAGAACAGAGTACCACTGTTGATAGTTATATGCAACAAATATCAGCTTCAACCAGGATGCTCTGTATCTATCGACTAAGTATCTTTTACCTAACTCATCAACTATCCATGCAAAATCCCGATTGCTTACCTAGCGTAGCCGCGAGCGAGAGACCGAGCTTACAAAGCCTACGACCTTACATCTGTATCTATTAACAGTAATTTAAATTCAATCTCCCTTAAGGGCCCAAGCCCTAAAAACTTAATTGTGTGATAATATATAGTAGTAAACTTTGTACGTTTATTGTCCGCATTTCTTTTAGTGTTCTCAGCTGGTCACGTTTTTGACAGGGCTTTCATTATTGATACGAGTATCGCTGTACTAGAGTATGATTTAGGTGGGGTACGATACAGAACAAATTAGGGGTCTTTTCCGTCCCTGCAGAGGCTGCTGTACTCGTACTGTAAGCTGACCAGGGGCCAGAAAGCCGGCGGTTTGGTCGAGCGACGGATTCGGCGATGTGCAGGAGAACCCAGCCCTCGTATAAATCAGCCAATCAGTCTACAGTACAGCACATAAAATATCGCCTGATTTGGCTCGATCATGTCCGTTCCCACCTGCACTTCTGGTAACCGAGCTGTCAAGAGGTGCGACATGCAACAAGATCTGCACGTTGAAGAGACCAGCGAATCAGATTCTATAGATCTTCGCTTGATATTAATCAAGTTTATCCCTACCCCCGGTGAATTCGAGAAGAAATAAGGAACAATAGAGCAGTCTTTTAAGTAAGCGAGGGAACCGGACCTGTCAAGAGGTGCGACATGCAACAAGATCTGCACGTTGAAGAACCCAGCGAAGAAATATGCACAGCGCTTGACCCGGATAAAAGCGAATTAGGAAATAGAAGCGCTTTCTTGGTTCTAGCATCTTGGTCTGACCAGAAGTCAATTGACAAGGACGATCGATATACAGCAAAATCTACCAATATCTTCGTAAATGAGCTCAGAACCGATCGGTCGAGAAGTACGATATGCAACAAGATCTGCACGTTAAAGAAATCAGCGAGCCAAAATACACAGCGCTTGACCAAGATTCAGGGTAGGTGAATTCGTAAACGAGACTTCTTTCTTATTTGTGACCAGATCTTCTGCGGACGAGGATGATGTAGATGGACACGAACTACGTAATATATAAGAAAATCTGCTATTCCCTCCATTCGCGAGCTAGCAACCCGTCGGTTAAAAGATGCGATGTGCAACAAAATCTAGACGTTAGAGAATTAAGCCACTTAAAAGCTATATCGCACAAGTCATAGCTTAATCCTAAGGTGATATCTATGCTAGTTGGATTCCCTCCCTGATCTAACATACATCCTCATCTTACTAACGAAGACCGACCAGAAGATGACAGACTCGGATCACAGAGACTAGAAAAAGTATAGACCAACATGAAATGGGCAATACATAGCAAAACCTACCAATATCTTCGTAGGCGAGGGGAAGCGAGTCGGTCGAAAAGTGCGATGTGCAACAGAATTTGAGGATTATAAAAGCTAGCCAATCATTGTATATTGAATGTCGCTTGATTTGATTTAAGTTCATCCTACTTTAAGTGAATTAGAGAGTAAGACTCCTTCTTGATTTGTAAGTAGGATTTTTGTAAGAAACATTAAATATGAGATGACAGACTCGGATCACAGATACTAGAAAAAGTATAGACCAACATCAAAAGGGCGATAGATAGCAAACCCCACGAATTCCCTTGTAAGCGAGGAGAAGCGAGTCGGTCGAGAAGTGCGATGTGCAACAGAATCTGAGGATTCTAAAAGCTAACCAATAAATGTATATTAAAGATCGCTTGATCTAGATCAAGCCAGTCACTACTACTAGTGAATTAGAGAGTAAGACTCCTTCTTGATCTGTAAACAGAGTTCTCGTAAGAAGTAACTTGAAATATGAGATGAAAGACTCAGAGGGTAGAGAAAGGCCGGAAAACTGCCGACCGACACTCGAAGCGGGGAATATAGTAAAAACTAGAGATCTCTTAGTAAACGAGGAGAAACCGATCGGTCGAGAAGTGCGACATGCAACAAATTCATGATGTTGGTATACTAGCCAATAATGCTTTATAGAGTCACTAGTTGATATTCTCCAAATAGTCAAGGTGAATCGTTCCCCTTGTCTAGTATATCTCTCAATCTGATTTTGAGTAACGAGGGCACTTTACGACGACCAGGATGATATAGACCATGGTTTGTATGTTGCAAGAGTCGGAAGATTCGTAAAACGCGCAAGAGACGTACAACGCAAGTCTTGTAAGTTTCTCAAGTTTCCCAATTGGTCAAAAATGCGAAGTGCAACAAAACTGAAAGTTAGGAAAAACCAGCCAATCACCCTTATAGAGAATCACGTGTTTAAGATTAACTCTCTAGGTCAAGTAAACAGCTTTTCACAATCCAAGCTAGGTCATGTACCAAGCTTTCTCTTAAAGAAATTCTACGTAACGAGGGCACCTTGAATCTTTACAATAACCAAGACAGGATCGAAGAGGAGATCGTAGACTGACTGACACAAAATTCGCGAGTTTCACGCATTTCTCGTTCATTCGAGGATGCGATGTGCAACAAAACACTAGTCAACAAATCAAACGAGGGGATAGATGGTAGGTAGAGGTGCGATATGCTACAAATCGAAGTTATATACTAGCGTGTACGTTGTGAGTTTCGCGTGTTGAGGGTGCGATGTACATTAAAACTTTATCTAATCCCAACGAAGTAGGAGGTAGGAGATAGGAGGAGTGAAATCTATAATAGAGTTCTAATCTAAAGCAGAGAGTTTCAGAATAGTAATTGGTCGGGCTTACTATACATAACAGAATCTTGATAAAGAGGGATCAGGATAGTTTGCTTCCAATATCTCAATCCTAAGTGAGGAAGCGAGTCGGTTGAAAAATGCGATGTGCAACAAAAATACCCTCCATTTGCCGAATTTCAGTTCACTCCTTGAACCAAATCTCCCTGATTTTTGGATTAGCTGTTTGCCATTCGGATACTTAAGAAGGTGGCTAGGTAGAAAAGACCGAACCGGGATGCAGAAATTACTGTGGATAGATTATCGATTTAACCCGAAAACTGCGATATGCAACGAAACCCAGAAGTGTTAGGAGTGATAGTTGTGTTTGAGAATACTGAAAAGAGTGAATTAAACGCCTAAGTCGACCAATGTATCCTTACTACAGCTTAACTAAGTTTAATCTACATCCGCTGAACGGAATACCGATTTTTGCGATATGCAGCAGCCCCTGTACTTTCTCCCCAGAGGTCTGCATAGTATTCATTCACTTGGAGCAAGAATGTTACTCCAAAAAAAAATATAATCCCCGATTTAGTATCTCCCAGAATCTCCGACTTGAAGCCACAGGTTATCCGAAATAATCGACTTACAGGTTTGGCTATGTTGCGATGTGCAACGGAAGTTTAAGAACAGTCATTCTTTAGGAGCAAAATATTATTTGCCCTATAATACATTATTGGGAAAATGATTGGAGTTGCTAGGTGTTAATAGGGGTTAGTGTTTCTTAAAGAAAGGTGGGAGCTTGGGAGCTTGGGAGAAGCATTCAAGAGAGGGGTTAATAGTTCGTAGCATATAGAGCATAATCATTGAGATATACCATTCAATCAAAGAAACACAAAGTGGAATCTCAATGTTATCCACGAAAATTCATTACGATATATAACGCAACCATGAAAATTGAAATAAACCAAGAACGAGCTTTCAACCCCTCATTGACCACTCCATCGGGACTACGATATGCAACAAGACCCAGTCAATACACCGTCCAAGTGGTCAGTTCGTCGACAAGAGCCCGTTTCCAAGGCCGCGTTAAACGCTGGCTCGGGATTGCGGTGTGCAACAAACCCATTCTCCAGCTTTGAAAGGGCATTGGAACGCTTGGTTGGGATTGCGGTGTGCAACAAATACTTCCCCAAGTCTTGAAAGGAGGGTTGAACGCTTGGTCGGGATCGCGGTGTGCAACAAACTCAATACGGAGTACTGTACACTTTGTGAGTAGTACGGGTTAAGTCAACCACATAGACCGAGCTTCCAATTCTAAGCCACTTTGAACGCTTGGTTGGGATTGCGAAATGCAACAAGACCCAAACCAATACTCTATCTAAGTATTTAGTGGTCAGTGAGTTAACTAAAACGAATTTCCAAGCCGTTTTAATATTCAATTAAGATTTCGAAATGCAACAAAAACTCGATTGAATGTCTAATTGGTAGGTACCAAGTAAAGTAGAACGAGATTCCAAGCCCGCGTTAAACGCTGGCGCGGGATTGCGGTGTGCAACAAAACCAACACATCGTCTACTTCAGGTCTTCGTAATTAGTTGGTCAACCACATCTACGAAATAGACCGAGCTTCCAATTCCAAGCCACTTTGAACGCTTGGTTGGGATTGCGATGTGCAACAAGACCCAAACCAATATACCATCTAAGTAGTCAGACCGTTAAATAAAACGAATTTCCAAGCCGCTCTTCCAAATCCGAATCAATACTTAGGATTTCGAAATGCAACAAAAATCCATCGAACGTCTCATTGGTAAGTACCAAGTAAAGCAGAACGAGCTTTCCAAGCCCGCGTTAAACGCTGGCTCGGGATTGCGGTGTGCAACAAATGCCTTTTCCCAGCTTTAGAGGGGTATCAGAACGCCTTGGTGGGATTGCGGTGTGCAAGCCCTCTTTGAACGGAATCTTTGAACGCTCCGTCGGGATCGCGAGATGCAACAAGACCCAATATACAATCTAAGTGGTCAGTGAGCCAATTACGAAGTATAGCGAGTTTCGAAGCCCCAATTGAACACTTGGTTGGGATTGCGATGTGCAACAGGACGAGACATAATACTCTGTCTAAGTGGTGAGCCAAGTTCCAACTACTTCGTACTACAAAGTAGAAACAGCTCTCCAAACCCGCGTTAAGCGCTGGCTCGGGATTGCGGTATGCAACAAATACCCTTTTAGAGGTTGAGAAGGGAATTGGGAGGCTTGGTTAGGATCGCGAAATGCAACTGAACCAAACTCCCACCCAGCTAGCGGTGTGTTAGCATGGCCACGAAGCGGCCTCCAAATGGTCCAAAACCCCATTGAACACTCACTCGCGACGGCGACATGCAACAAGACCCCCATTCCAGCTGGCCTTCAATACCTGAGTAGTACGAAGTATGGTACGAAGTAGCCAAAAGGAGGTTCCAAGCCTGCTTTGAACGCTGGCTTGGGATTGCGATATGCAATAAGACCCAATATGACCCAATATAATCCGTACGTACTGTCCAAGTGGTCAGTTCGTCAACCAGACGGACATCTAAGCCTCTTTCGAACACTCCGTCGGGACCGCGATATGCAACAAACTCAATACACCGTCTACTTCTCGTCTACGAAAGTACCGTACCATAGTTAGTCAACCACATCTAGGAAGACGACCGAGCTTTCAAATCCCCATTAAACACTCCGTCGGGACCGCGATATGCAACAAGACGTAAACTAATACACCATCTAAGTGGTCAATGAGCCAATTACGAGGCCTCCAAGCCACATCCAAATACTTGGTCAGGAACTCGAAATGCAACAAGACTCCATTCCAATCTTGACTTCAACACGCCAGCGGTGTGTTGTGACTTGTCTAGAACGGACTTCTAAGCCCTTTTGAACACTCCGTCGGGACTGCGAAATGCAACAAGACCTAAAGCAATACACCATCTAAGTGGTCAATGAGCCAATTACGAGGCCTCCAAGCCACATCCAAATACTTGGTCAGGAACTCGAAATGCAACAAGACTCCATTCCAATCTTGACTTCAACACCCCAGCGGTGTGGTGTGTTGTCTAGAACGGACTTCTAAACCCTTTTGAACACTCCGTCGGGACCGCGATATGCAACAAGACCCAACACTCCCTCTTGAACTAAGTGGTCAATGAGTCAAGTACGAAGGACAACGAGCTTTCCAAGTCCGCGTTAAACGCTGGCTTGGGATTGCGGTGTGCAACAAATACCCTTTTAGAGGTTTAGAGGGTGATTGGGAGGCTTGGGAGGGATTTCGAAGTGCAACAGATTCCATCAAATCTTGACTTGGATATCTGAGCGGTGAGTTATGTTATCTAGAGCCAGTCAGTCCAGTCCAGTTTCCAAGCCTTTGCCCGCTGGCTGGCTTGGGATTGCGAAATGCAACGGAACCAGAAAAAGGCTTCAAAGGACGAAGTAGTAAACAATATTTACTCCGTACAATTTCCAAAAAGATTAAATGACCCAATTAACATCAAAACTGGGATCAAGTCCAAATCAGAACGAGAACGACCCCTTAAACACTCCCTCGGGATTCCGATATGCAACAAGACCCAATAGGGCGAGACCAGCCAGCCGATACACCGATACCGATCCATCTACGTGGGTGGTCGGTGGTCAGTGACACTGGTCACACTTGGTCAGTGAGTAGAATAGACTTTCCAAGCCTCCTTTTTTCTCTCCACTCGGGAGAGCAAAATATACTTCCCCGAGAGGACTTGAACACTCGCTCGGGATTGCGATGTGCAACATTGTCTTTGCTTGGATCGGATCTTAAAGGGGAGGGGAAAATTCTTACTTTTTACTTGTGTCCTGGGAGAAATACTGTAGGTGGTTTGTAGAGGTGGGTTGGTTTACTGGGGTATGGTGTTTACTGTATGGTTGGTTGCGTTGGGTGGGTTGTGTAATATGGTAATTACGAAGTGAAAACCCCTGAATACCTGCCCTCCTACTTGGTGCGAACCATTTGACTGGGAGTCCATAGTCTAGAGAAAAGAAAAGAACATGACTTGATTTCACAAGAGTCTTCTACTTCTGCCACTCTACGCCTCCTTCAAAGCTTTCTTCAGGATTGATTGCAATTGAAGAAATAAGATCCAACAGGAGTAACACATTTTTCAAAATGGTCAGTGGTCAGTGAGTAAATAAACTTTCCAAGCCAAGCCCTCCTTTTTCACACACGCACACACCAAACCCCACTCGGAACTCCTCACATACCTTCCGAGCCTGCAAAACTCACTTCTAGACACGCCGTCGGGATCGCGATGTGCAACAATACCTAATATAGAAGTATTCTGTACGAGTACCGTAAATTTCTTTCGTTCCCTGAGCCCTGGGGAAATAAATAGAGGGAGGTATGGTAGGTAGGTACTAGGACGGGTGGATGTGACTAAGGTTAACTATTTTAAATTTACTACGGAGTATGTAAAATCAAAACAAAAACCCCTGAATACCTACCTACCTACCTACCCTAGATCCAAATCTACGAAATCTGGGACGATGAAAATGAGTTGAAGTAGATCATTGGAATCTAGAGCGATCTTTTAAGACCTCCCTCGAACGCTCCGTCGGGACTACGATGTGCAACGAAATGAAATGAAAGTAGGGGGATGGTACGAGTAGATCTTTACTTTAGACTTTTCTTTGGGACTTGAATACGAGGGGAGATTTTTCTGTTCTTTTCTCGGTTGAGGATCTTGGGATTTGTGGGATTTGTACTGTACGGTAGGGTTGTAAATTTAGTATTGTATTGTATTGTATGGTATGGTAAGGATGTGAGTTTCTTGGGTTGGTTGGTTGGTTGGTTGGTTAGTGATAGATTGGTAATTGGGAATAGAGGGAGGGGTTGTTTGGATTTGATTTTGTTTGGGTTTTGATTGGGTTTATTGGTTTTGGTCCTTTGGAGGCTGAGAGGGGTTGAGATGAGAGTAGAGGATACCTATTGGTCCGTATTAGAACAATTATTAGGGGCTAGTGATTACAGTAGATGAGTAGGTAGATGAGGGGTATCTATAGAGAAAGAGTCTTGGTTAAGTAATTGGTTGGTAATTGCTGTATGATACTTAAGGGTAACTATAATATTTTACTTGGGGTAAATGTAAATAGCAAAGTCTAGGTATCTACTACTCCGTACTCCTACGAGTACTTCCACGTCCGTACCGTACTCAAAAATCAAATTCTTTCCTTTCCCCCTTTCTTAAGCCAAGTAATATCATTTCTAAGTAGTAAAATTCACTCCCACGTCCGTACTCAAAAATAAAAATTCTTTCCTTTCCCCCTTTCTTAAGCCAAGTAACATCATTTCTATTACAACAAAAAGTAATTAACTAATCAACTCCCCCCAAATAACAAAACCTAACATCTTCCCATTCCCATTCTCATCCTCATCTCATCCTCATCTCATCATCCTTTTCATATAGGTACTCTCCATCCAATACCGGTACTCTCCTGTCTTAGATCAAAATCCTTTGTACCATACGGAAGCAATCCATCGTACCCTTCGTACTCGCACCAACCTACAATCACAATTCCAGCCCGTCAGGCAGTGCAGTACAGTGCAGTGCCATCCAGCCAAACGATGCAAACAAATTACCCCACGCCCGCCACGCCCAACTGAACCCCTACTCTCCCTAGTACAAAGGCTTTACCCCACATCCCATCCCCTAACAGGTAACAGTGTTAGTAAATGTCAACAACCAACAACCAACAACCAACAACCAACAACCTCGGTATCTCTTCACCTACCTTCAACCCTACCCTACCCTACTCGTACATCGGTTCGGTAAGTGGTAAGTCGACTAAGCCACATCAGGCAGCACGGCGAACTCCTTGATGCTCGCTCGCTCACCTCGGACCCTCACTCCGGTGTCGTGCCTTCGGTCTTCGTCAAAGGATATTAATGGGTAAACGGGGTACACTAGTAAACGGTGCGTCCGAGAATGATATGCATTGTTTTATTGGATTGTGGTGGATTGTAGGTAGTGTGATGCGTGATGGGGATGGGGATGGGATGATTTCAATGTAATGCGGAGGGTGCAGTTGTTTATGCATCGTTCGGGGGTGTAAGCCACTAAGCCTACTGTAAGCTACTTACTGTAAGTGCCGTATTGGTACTGTAGCCTCAGTACGTACTGCAGTATTGGTACGGTAGTATTGGTGTTGTGGAGGGGAAAGGCTGCAGGTGACAGAGGAGAGGGAATAGATGGGATTTTGAATAGCCATTGAAGTGCGAATTAATCAATTAACTAATTGATTGGGATACTTGTACCACCATTGTACAGTAAGGGTTGGATTTGCTGGATATTATCATGATATCTACCCATTCAAAGCGAACCGGTGGCTGGATTGGGTTAGAAGGGATTAATTGAGGCTGAGGATATCGGAACGATGCGAGTAAAGGATGATACGCATGGAGATGTGATGATGCGCTGCACTGCACTGCACGAAAGCAATACAAACGAACCCAACCCAACCCCGCGACGACGACGTGCAGCGCAGTACTCGAGTACTGTGCCGTACTGCAACGCAAGGCACTGTACTGATGCACTGCACTTCCCTTCGTTTGCGCGACCCTTGAAACGGCTTCTGATTCATGGGAAATATAAATCCATCGTTTCCGCAGAATATGATATAATTTTGGGGATTACAGAAATAGGAATGGGGAATGCGGATTTTGACGTGTTTGAGATGAATTGGTTTTTGTTTTATTTTTATATATAAATATAAGCCTTTTCTTTCGAACTCTCGGTGCGGCCGATAAGAAGAACCACCATCACCACCCAAATTGGCAAGCGAATAGATTCCGACCTTCTTGTCCGACTGGCTTGCAAGCACCGAAAGTTCACTCTCGCAGGGCTGAAAAAAAAATCCGAAGCGAGAAAAGCGGGCGGCAGTCGGTGAAAAAAAGTACAAGTGCCGATCAGGAATATTGCCCAGTGCCAGAGCCGCCAGTGCCACTGCCAGCAGCCAGCAGCCAGCACCAACCAGCACCAGCACCAGCACCAGCAGCCAGCACCAGCAGCCAGCCAGTACCAACCAGTCCATACCAGTGTCAGTCAGTGCTGCCAGTGACAGTGACAGTGCCAGGTTGAGGAACTCATTGACCACCCCATCAACTCAACCATCAACAACCACGAATCCCCCAATCTGCACGCGCTGCCACCAGATCAAAGCCAACCCAGAAAAACAACCCATCGTACGAGTCCCCGACTCGAGTCTAATACGAGTATAATATACAGGAGACCCGAAGAAGTCTATACCTAAACACCCTCCCCGATAACTTCTTGAAGACATTCCCAAACAACATCAACTCGACCCCATCGAGAGCAAAGCCAACCTTACCCCTCCACCACCACCACCAACACCGCCCACCATGTCCTCCAAACCCCTCCATCCCATAACAACAACCCCCTTCTCAACCCGCGCAACCACCAGCACCCACCCTCTATCCGCCTACCTCCTCCGTCTCATGACCCTCAAGAAATCAAACCTCTGTCTCTCCGCCGACGTCTCCACCACCAACCAGCTCCTCGCTCTAGCCAATGCCCTCGGTCCCAGCATCTGCGTCCTGAAAACACACTACGATCTCATCTCCAACTGGGACTACAACCCCACCACCGGTACGGGCGCCCGCCTCGCGCGTCTCGCTCGTCGTCACGGCTTCCTCATCTTCGAGGATCGAAAGTTTGGCGATATTGGGAATACAGTTCAATTACAGTATACCGAGGGGACGGCGAAGATTATAGAATGGAGTCACATCACCAATGTCAATATGATTCCTGGGAAGGCGGCGGTGGATGCGTTAGCTGAGGCTGCGGCACGATGGAGAGAGAGAAAGAGATATGAGGTTACGACTGATATCTCGGTCGGTACACCACGGGCGGAGAGTATAGATTCCGAAAACGACGATGATGAGGATTCAGATGAGGAGAGTGATGATGATGAGGATAGTACCGTGACGCCCGTCCCGGAATATACATCTCTCGAAGCAGAACAGGCGGCTGCTATGGCGGCGGGGAGGAAAGCGAGTATTGTCTCTATTACCACGGTGTCACAGCATTTTGAACCCGTCAATTCGCCGCGGAGTTATAGTCTTGAGTTTGGGGATGAGTCGCTGGAAGGCATTGAGGAGGCGCCGATGGAGAGAGGTCTACTGATTCTGGCGCAGATGAGCAGTAAGGGCAATTTTATGAATGCGGAGTATACTGCTGCGTGTGTGGAAGCCGCGAGGGAACATCCTAATTACGTTATGGGTTTCGTGGCACAGGAGAGTTTGAATGAGCAGGAGAGTGATCAGTTTCTTAATATGACACCTGGATGTCAGTTACCGTCTGAAGAGGAGGACGAGAGTGCTGCTGTGGCGGGTGATGGGAAGGGACAACAATATAACACTCCTGCGAAGATTGTTGGACTGGGCAATGATATTGTCATTGTGGGCAGAGGGATCATCTTCTCTGCCGATCCGGTATTAGAGGCTGAGAGATACCGAAAGAAAGCCTGGGCGGCGTATGAAGAGAGAGTGGGTGCTGCGAATGGAGCGTCGAGTTAGAGCGACTTTATGTATCCTTGTCGATACGTTTTGGGGGAGAGGAGAGCTGAATTTCAAGCTCCTCCCCTTTTTATCTCACGGTCGATGGGCTTCCTGCTCCCCCGTCGCTCTTGTGCGGGGTACCTTTTCTCGACTGAATCCTTTTCTATCTTGAAGAAATGTGGGAAGTCGTCGTGTCCTTCCGGGTATTTGCGTGGGAAAAGTTCCTTTTTTCGCAAGTAAAAAGGGGTCTTTGAGGACATAGGAGTTGGGAAAAGTGAGGGAGTGGGTGGGTTCATTTTATTGGGTTATTTATCACCAGAAAGGAAGGAAGAAAGAAAATCAAGAAGAGAGAGGGAATGGAGTATGGGCGTCAAATGGAAGGGAAAGGGGTTGGTTGGTTGGTTGGTTGGTTGGTTGGTGGGGGTAGGTGAAATAGGAGAGAGAGAGAGATCTATAGAATACCCATCTATATATATTTGAGTGAACTTGAACTTAAGAGAATAACAACCAATTATTATAAATACTAAATCCTTTTCTATCTTAATAAAATGTAGGAAGCCCTTGTATCCTTCTAGGTATTTACGTATAATCGTAAGTAAAAAGGGGTCTTTAAGGACATGGGAGTTGGGAAAAGTGAGGGAGGGAGTGGGTAGATGGGTGGGTTTATTTTATTAGGTTATTTATTACTAGAAAGGAAGAGAGAAAGAAAATCAAGAAGAGAGAGGGAATGGAAATAGAGTATAGGCGTTAAATAGAAGGAAAGGGTTGGTTGGTTGGTTAGTTGGTTGGTTGGTTTAGTGGGGTAGGTGAAATAGGAGAGAGAGAGAGATTTATAGAATACCCATCCTATATATTTGAGTGAAGTTAAACTTAAGAAATAAACAACCAATTATTATGATTTACAGTACCTAGTTTCCACAACCCCTTATATATAACTCTGACTGTTAGTTGACTATTCAAGTCGAGATATAAGGTATAAGGTATAAGGTATAATATCTGGTATTGTATTGTATTCGTATAAGGGAGGTTCTATTAGTTAGTACCGGTAACTGATTCTAGGTTAGGTAGCTAGAGGTTCTATATCATATGTACAGTACAGTGAGTACTCTAGGTCACGTGCTGTGCTGTGCTAAGTCTCTCCACCTGCACTCTCCCCCTTATCGGTAACCGGTAGGTAGGTAAAGAAATAATTAATTAATTCACTTGTTACTTTGTCACTTCGGTACTGTATAAATAGTGCCCTCTTATTGGTTAATATATATATATATATATATTCTATAGTAACTAGAATTCTAAATTTTAAAGCCTTACCGTAAGCCTTGGAATATTGACTAGAGGTTTACTAAAGTACAAAGACTAAAGAATGAAGGACCAAATTTATTTCAATTCATCAAAGTACTCACTCGTACGAGTACTGTACTTGGGGTAATAAAAGTGCGATTACACAAACTCAGTCAGATATAGGTACTTTAGCTTAAGCTATCCGGGACCCGTTTATTTCTAATAATAAAATGTCTAATTACTGTAATCAAATGTAGCTCGATTTATCTGATAAATGATTATTCCGATTAATTGACTGTCATGACATGACCCAAGACAAGGGACTTGGTTCAATCGTGTCACCTACTTGCCAATAATACCGGGTACCAAGGCAAGGAAGGAAGTAGGAAAACTCGTGACGAAACTTGAAAGAATTCTCCTATCAAAATTCATAAGTCACATCTACAGCAATAGCAGGTTAACTATTTTAATTAACCCAAGCTACCTAGGCTTGGATAGATCAAGGACTTGCCGCCAATGGAGTTTGGATACACTAAATGCAACTTATTAAAATCTTCACATCAAAATTCACAAGTCACATCACAATCACAAAGCAAAAGACACATTAAGATATTAAGAATTTCATGACTTCATTTTTTTCTCCTCCACCAATTTCCCTTTTGCGAGAAACTGGCCAAAATCCCGAAAGATCTGTAGTACATCCCATCCATCCCATCCCTAATGTCCTCCCATCATCCTAAAGATGAAGGAGGTAAGGGAATCATCATAAATCGCGAAAAGGCGTGCGCGCAACGCAAACCGCATTAGAGAGAAAAAAGTCTAACTAAAGACACACAAGAACACCGAAGGACACCATCCCAAAGAGAAACAGATTTCATGATGCCCGAAAATGCAAGATGCAAGATAGAAAAGCCCCAGGAAAAAGAAGAGAAGACCCGACTAAAGAGATGCGTGAAAACCCATTTAGTCAACCTCCTCGACGGTTGGGCCATCATCGTGAGTGGCACCAGGACCGCCAGCACCTGGGAAGCCACCTGGTCCACCTGGCATACCTCCTGGAGGAGGTCCACCATCGGAACCGTAGAACTTCATCATGATTGGGTTGGCAACGGCCTCGAGCTCCTTCTGGTGCTCCTCGTACTCCTCCTTGGTACCCTGTTGGGACTCATCCAACCAAGCGACGGTTTTGTCAATCTCAGCCTTGAGCTTCTCCTTGTCAGCAGCATCAAGCTTCTCGTCGACCTTGGAGTCGGAGAGAGTGTTCTTGAGGGAGTATGCGTATGACTCGAGTCCGTTCTTTGCGCTGATACGGGAAGCCTCGGCCTCATCCTCAGCCTTGTACTTCTCGGCCTCAGCCAACATGCGCTCGATATCCTCCTTGGACAAACGTCCCTTGTCGTTGGTGATGACAATCTTGTTGGATTTACCGGTTCCCTTCTCGAGAGCAGAGACGTTCATGATTCCGTTGGCGTCAACATCGAAGGTAACCTCGATTTGTGGGACACCACGTGGTGCAGGTGGGATACCAGTGAGCTCGAATTTACCCAAAAGGTTGTTGTCCTTGGTGCGTTGACGCTCACCCTCGAAGACTTGGATAAGCACACCAGGTTGGTTGTCGGAGAAGGTAGAGAAGACCTCGGACTTCTTGGTTGGAATCGTGGTGTTTCTTGGGATCAACTTGGTCATTTGACCACCAGCAGTCTCGATACCAAGGGACAATGGCGCGACATCGAGAAGGAGAATCTCGTTGGTGGACTTGGAAGAGGTGTCACCAGAGAGAATGGCAGCCTGGACGGCAGCACCGTATGCAACAGCCTCATCAGGGTTGATGGACTTGTTTGGCTCCTTTCCGTTGAAGTAGTCGGTGATGAGCTTTTGGATTCTTGGGATACGGGTAGAACCTCCGACGAGGACGATCTCGTGAACCTTGGATTTGTCAATCTTGGCATCTGCGAGGACACGGTCGACTGGGGTGGTGGTAGAACGGAAGAGGTCCTGGCAGAGCTCCTCGAATCTAGCACGAGTGATGGAGGTGTAGAAGTCGATACCCTCGAAGAGAGAGTCAATTTCGATCGAGGTTTGTGCGGAAGAGGAGAGAGTTCGCTTAGCTCGCTCGCATGCAGTGCGAAGACGACGGAGAGCACGGGCGTTGGAGGAAAGGTCCTTCTTGTGCTTTCTCTTGAATTCGTTGACAAAGTGGTTGACAAGTCTGTTGTCGAAGTCCTCACCACCCAAGTGAGTGTCACCTGCGGTGGACTTGACCTCGAAGATACCCTCCTCGATGGTCAAGAGTGAGACATCGAAAGTTCCTCCACCAAGATCGAAGATGAGAACGTTTCGCTCACCCTCGACCTTCTTGTCGAGACCGTAAGCAATGGCAGCAGCGGTGGGCTCGTTGATGATACGGAGAACGTTGAGACCAGCGATTAAACCGGCATCCTTGGTGGCTTGACGTTGTGAATCAGTAAAGTAAGCTGGGACGGTGACGACGGCGTTGTTGACGGTTCCACCAAGGTAAGCCTCAGCAGTCTCTCTCATCTTCACCAAGATCATGGAAGAGATTTCTTCTGGTGTGAATTGTTTCTTCTCGCCCTTGAACTCAATCTCGACGACTGGCTTTCCACCACGGTCGAGGACGGTGAAAGGGAAGTGCTTCATATCAGCCTGGACTTCCTGGTCTGCGAACTTTCGTCCGATCAAACGCTTTGCGTCGAAAACTGTGTTGGCTGGGTTCATGGCGACTTGGTTCTTTGCGGCATCTCCGATCAGACGCTCAGTATCAGTGAAGGCGACGAAGGAAGGGGTAGTTCGGTTTCCCTGGTCGTTGGCGATAATCTCAATTCGATCATCACGGTAGATACCCACACAGGAGTAGGTGGTTCCAAGATCGATACCTATGGCGGAAGTGTTAGCTGGGTTGAGGGTGGTGGTGGTGATGGTGGGATGATGCGGGGTGAACTTACCAATGGCTGGGGCCATGATGGGCGATGTGGAGAGAAAGTGTTGATGATAGTATTAGGTGTATGCGTTGGAACTTCTTAATTGATTGAAGTTGAGTCTCTTGCGAGTAGGAGATGAAGTTGTGATGTGTGTGTGTTTTCTTGAAAGTGGAAGAAAGGTTCGCAGGCTGAAGATTTTAATAGCTGCGGGCGTGGTGCAGTGGAAATGTGTGGAACAAGCTGGAATAAAAAAGAAGCGAATATGCTGGAACCTTCTTCCGCCCGGCAGAACCTTGGAGGAGCCGCTGGCAGGCGCCGAAGACCATTCACGAACCGTCAAGAATAGGCTAGAATTGCCCGAATCTCACTTTTGAAATCTTCTACGGGAATTTCTACTCTTTTCCCTCATCTAATAGGCATTTCTCTACATCGTTCTGTGATAATTCCATCTTCTGCTCTGTTGGGGTGGAGCTCCCCTTGTTCGCCCAATGTGGCTCACCGCTTTATGACGCAGTCGGCTGGTGGGGGGACAATCACCAACTTGATGATTTTTTTCACCCCTCATCGCCCCACCAAAATGATTGTCTTTGCGAAATCCCCCCACCTGTGCTGTTGCCCGAAGCTCAAGGAATCTTCTGTGAGCTTCCGAGTCAATTCATCTAATTCATTTGTAAACATTCACTTACTTGACTTCATCTTCAACTAGAATCTTCTCTGTTGAAAGAAAAAAAAAACCCCATTTTTGCCACTGGAATCGAAAGATCGCAAGCTCAAAGACCAACATCCCACCAATTGCCGGAGCTTGTGCGCCCAAACCTTCGTGCCTGTCTTCACCAGCCTTGGCCCCGTCAAGGTTGATAGCTCTCTCATGTAGGTAGCTATCATGTACCAAGTATTCATAAGGGCTGAGAGTCAACGCATACGGGTGTTGGCATGGCATGGTCGTGCAGCAGAAATTCCCCTTGACCACCAATCAGTCCAGAGAATGTATCTTCATTTCTCTCATTGGTTCCCACCTGGCCAATTTTGGAGCATTTGATGTCGGTCATGTGACTTGTCTCCGCAAAAGTTCGACATCCGAAAGTTCCGTATGAAAGAGTTGTTGAATACACACATCCAATTGGGCGTATTTCAGGATCCAAGTGTTGCAATCAATTCGATGATATCACCATTTCAAAGAAGAGTGAAAACAAATAGCTTCATTGTCCAGATTATTAACCCTTAATTGATTCAAACGATTAACCGAATCTTCTAAGACAACCAATGTAGTTAACCCAGAAATCTAGATTAATCACTAAGATTAACCTAGAATGCTATGGTAATCAAGTCTTTAGAATAACCAAAACTATATATCAAAGCAAGGCAGCTCAAGAAACGAAATTTCCCCACTACTCCTCTAATCCATCAGAAGCTTGAGTACAGTGCATTGGGATCCTTCATGTACAGTACACTATACTCAGTACTCAGGTGCCGCTCCGCTAGCACGAGCCTTGTTTTCTTAACACAGCTCCAAACTCCTCAGAACTGCTGATATCATCATCCAACCCATCACTACTCCGTACCGAGAAATCTAATATGATTTAGAAGACCTATATCCAAAGAGAAGAATCAAGATATAAATAACCTTCTCACCTCACGTTCAATGTATATACTAAAACAGATCTTCACACAGATATCAAGGGTGTGTTCGAGTCCCGATTGTTCCATACCAAAGAAGTTGGACCTATTTTCATAATTCATATCCTCTTCAATATCGTAGACTCACCAATATCCCAGGTCTCACCATTTCACAATGATACCACCAAGATTTCATCAGAAGAATTTACTGTCAAATTCTTTCCTGCTGTCGATTCCTTTCTTACTGTCGAAGGTATGCCATCTACATATTCACACTCAAACGAAGTAAACTTCCATCAAATCTCAATGAAAAGAATATCTGGAAAATCATACCCAGTCTAAGTGCCATTAAGCTAAGCATAGAGATACGTCGGGTCTGTATTGTACATTTGACGGAGAGAGAAAGGCATAGTTGCTAAAACGTCTAGATATGTCTATTGACCGGAGTGTTCGTTTCATCTGGGTTGGGTTATATATGGTATATTGAACCCCAATAAAAGAACGTTGAGAATGAGAGGGTGAGTTGGTTGTTGATGTCTTTTCTGTGGGGGTTTTTGGGGATAGCGTTTTGGAATATCTTGTGGGGGGGTGTGGTTATTAGAGTGTTTAGATCACTGTAGTAATTTGAGGGGTGGAAATGGCAATGTAAGGGAATTCTACCATAGACACCTAGAAGTTAAAATATTCGAACTCATAACCCCAAGGTATCTTTGTTACTTTTATCTGACATCACGAGCAGCCTACTTCTCAATCATTGAAATATTACACACCACGCTGTATAAATTCACCATCCCACCATCCATTGAACAGTTCCACTGGTATCAGCAGAGGTACTGTACGTGGATAGGAAGGAAGTAGGATGTTTTGACCTCCATCTGGAGTCTGGAGTAACTTATTAAGCCTCAAAGATGCATCTTTCTGATGTTTTGATTTTGGATTTTTATCTGTTCTGCCGCGATGCACAAAGAGAGATGGTGTACAGGTGTGTGTTATTTGGGTTCTGTAGGGAGTTGCTGTCAATTATTTGGTTGTTGTCAAGGAGGAGGTTTTATACTCACGTCTTAGATTTATTTGACAAGTTTGGTGTTAAGTGGGTGGGGAAGGGGGGTGGTATGGGACTTCACTTGCACAGTCGCAGCTTTCACTAGGCGACAACTTCAATTGCGCCAATTATTCCTGGTCTTAGCATTTGCATCTAAAACAGTTGTTGGATATAACTTTGACAAATACCTCGTATCTCTGTTTACAGTAATATCTCCCAGGTATGGTGTCCCAAGCTGTTTTTACGAAAAAGTGCGTGATGAATACAAAAGTAGATTAAAAATGTATCTCTCCGCATTTACCATACCAGACTATCATGAAGTACTGTAGATACCCACCCACACATACCCAGCATATTCCTCAATTCTATCTCCCAACTCCATTCACCTTTGACAATTAATATATAACCCCACTACAGAACAACCAAGAAAGTCCGCAGCAGCAAAATGAAAAAGGTGCCCCTTTTGAGGCTCCCATGTAAAGGAAGCCCAATTCAGATCTCAAGAACGTTTAAGCGCAGAGGGAGGTGGGATGGACGAGTGCCTTGATTGGAAACTGGAAAGCATGGTGGGAGTGTTGATACCATAATACCGCTATGCTAAAAGTTGAAGCATAATTTGTTGTCGAAATCTTTCTTACTGTCAAATTTAATTTGTTCATACGTGGAATTTCGGAATAAGCATGGTGAAAGTACTTCACCATTGCTTTTTTGGAAGTGAAATGGTGTTGTAGTATTATGCCAACAGATGTCCTTTCGTGAAGTGGTATCTTGCCTTTCTAGCACAACTCCGCAACGCCATGTAGCTGCTTTGGTTGTTTGGATTCTGATTCTTACTGTCGTGTCCTTGAAGATGCTTAAATATCCGGAGTAGAAGTCAGAGGATGTAGAACGGGATGGGAGTTAGGTATTTTGGATTGGTTTTTTCAAGTCAGAAGAGTGAAAGGGCAATTGTCCGTATTTGAGTGTAAGATTTGATGTTTTTGGGGTACTGGATGTTGGTTCTTTGAGTAGTTGCATATGATAAAATATACACACCTATAAATTGAGATCTCAAGAGTGAGGATATAGGTGTTTAGTGAGCATATTCAATCATCACACCACACCACAAGATAACCACATACAAGCCCCCTCTCAACAACAGCAAGTTCTAAAATAACCACCTAAGCCCTATAAATACAACCCCATCTCCATCTCCAAATCCATAAAACATAACACGAAATGAGAGAAAATGGACACCCCAGCCGGAAAGTCTAAGTGGGTTCAGACAGTAGACAAGATGTAGTCTATTCGTCTATTCCTCTACTTTCTACTCACCTACAACCCCCACTCCTCCTCGTAGTATCCATATCCTTGGTTTCTTACTTCATGCTTCTCAGCTATTTGGAATATCCTACTTAGATTTTAGTTCCAAATGGATTGTTTACTGTCGAATATCTTTCTGTTGTCGAAAGAACTCTATCGTTTGTTTTGATTTTCATTTGTAGGTTGAAACCAGCGTATGTAGATGATAAGTGAGATGTGGTAGTCTAAAATTCCCTTGTATTGATGTCTGGCTTTAGTTCAACATCGCCACATGGTTTGTGGCATGCCATGGTTTTGCCAAAAGGCGAGTTTTCTTGTTGTTAGCTATAGATCTGACTACATACAAACAGAGACTGGTTTATATAGTTGTACAACTTACGCATTGTGAAAGATTGGTGAGATGGTTGTGAGTACTGTATGATGTGACTTTGGAGGTAAACGTTTTTACGGGGAGTGGGTAGTATAGGGTTTAAGTGTGGGCTGGAAAGATTGTCAGAAGATTAGCTTATGTCTATTATCTATGGTGGTATTTAAGTTTTAAATCTTATGATTACTTCTTTTCCATAGGGACTAGATACCTATGAGACCCTGAGAATACGAAATTTCCGACCCACTATTCGCTTCACATGAACTTGGAAAGGAAGATACCCGGTTTTAATTGGCAGGAAACAGGTAACAATCGAATTTCGTCCTTGGCTAGACCCAGCAATCTTTTGAAGGTGGTCTTCTTAGACGACTTATAGATGCGTAAAATATCTTAACCAGGAAGGTGGGGATAAAACTACATTTGATAGATACAATCGTTAGAGACACAAAAGCAAGAGAAGGCCTACAAAAACAACCATCAAAAGATCTCCCACGAACTCGGAATCCTGCTTGCGCATGCCATGCAAATTATCAAGTGGTACCAAATGAACTAATCAACGAAGCCGTTCAGCTTGTACAGACTTCAACCACCAGCGGAACTCCTTGAAAATCCATTGTCATTTCCCATATATGGCTAGCGAAATTCTGTGACGATCCTGTTCTCAACCTGCGAAACATTGCGCTGGAAATAGCAAGTAAAATCCCCATTATTATACTGCACAACTTTTCAGTGTTCTAATTATAGCATTTGGGAGTTGGAAGTCTGATTTACTGTCGATTACTTTCTGACTGTTCGTTTACAAATACGACACTCGTAGAATCTCCGAAATATGAAGTTCTTAAATTTCAAGGTATTTCTTTCCTTCTGTAGTGAAGTTGTCGCTTAAATTATTTGAGGTCTCAAAGGCGCAGGAGGAAATTGCTGGGCTTTGATAGCACTCCTTATATGATGTTACCATTGGTGTACCAGGTGTGACAGTACTTATAACAGCAGCAGCGCTGTCTAGCTGAGATCAGGGGTTACTATTATTGTACGAACACAAGATTGGATAGAGTACAAATATACCAAGCGTTTTCGTCACAAAGGTAGTATACTTTAGAAAGGTTTGTGTTGCTGGAAGATACTGCAGTGAAGTAAAGTCAAAACCTCACTTTTCTACCCAACGAACCCCCTCAACTAAAAGAGAGAGGAACTCACACCCACAAAACACCCTTTATGATTCCAATTAGCTCGCAAGTTTCTCCACAGGGCTGAACAACCGATAGTCAGGAAAATTCATAGTATACAATCAAATCTTATATAGACTCTTTCTTCGTCTTGTAAAAATGGATATCCACAGCTTCAAATTATCAGCTTCACTTCCTCTCAGATGTTCGCAGCCAAGCTTTCTCTCCTTTAGGTAACTGCTTCCGACTATACATAGCCTCCTTAAGATTATGCACGGGTTGAGCTTGATTACAAGAAGAGAAGGAAACCCTGTGAGTGTACGGAAGGGAGAAATATCTTTATTGTCGATTGTTTCTTGCTGTCGAAATCTACTTCTTTTGTTGTTTTTAGTATTATTATATGGGTAGGTTTAAAGTACTGTAGTCTTCCAGATCATATGATAACTAGATAACTTACCATTGGCTGCAATTGTTCTTCCACATGTTCCCCCAGTACGACTTTGATGCTGGCACGATGTAACCAGATTCATTTCCAGGGTGCCAGCACCGTTGCGTTTCGCACAGAAGTATTTGGTTCCAGCATTTATGCGCACAAGATGTTAGTATAGAGCTGTGCGAGGTAGATTCTGTACATCTTAGAAATACAGTCCCAGGAAGGGCGCTCTAGACGAGGATGTTTAATAGATATTATCTTCTTGAGACGGTTTGGCAACAAGTTAACTATAGGGTGAAGTATGGGACTTAAAAGTACTTCTTTAGCTGAAGACATGTTTCCAAATTCAGGTCCACTGCTTGGTTTTGATAGGTTTCCCCTGTGAAGAAGATAAATGGGTAAGATATCACCTGTCCATGGGAATTGGAACAAGAGAAAATTACTATTATAAAATATATGTTTATCCTCACATAGCAAAGAGAAAACGGTTAAAAAAGCCGGGGGTCTCATTTGTAATATGTAAACTTTAAAGTTGTTTATATTTTTCATTGTGAAAGTCTCTCCTATGTATATTTATACCCCTCCTCACATACGTGCCAATATCGCACGAAAATGGAAGCCATCTTCCATGGAACGTCGAAGTTTAATGTCTATAGTAGATATCCTAAAGTATCTGTGCAAGAAGTCCCAAGATATACCTTCGTGCTACTTACTATACTCGCACTTCGAGCCAAACAACAGAGCTCTAGCAGTGTACCAAAATTGAAAGTATATTTGCTGTCGAATATTTTCTTGCTGTTGATAATGAACAATTAATTTTATCGTAGTGGGATGTATAAGGGAGTTCTATCTGTAATGTTAGCTTTAGTATCATGTGCGTAAACTGCTCTCTCTCAGCTGCAGAACCTTTACAGCTTCATACTTCAGGGCGATCCTTGAAAAGACAAGACTGTTTTGCTCAATATATTTCAAGATACTTCGCCAGCGAGATCTCACTTGGACGAAACCTCACCCTGGCCTTCCAAACAACTCACTCCTCAATGCTAAAAAGAAACACACAAAAACACCAAAAGACAAAGTAGCGAAAGCGTTATGTAGGACTCTTCAGTTCTACAGTACCATGATAAACACTCATTGCCTATACTACTGTGATAAAGCCATACCTCATGTTCAGAAATTTGGTACACTTGTCTTTAGGAATTGTCTTGGAGGGGTATTATGATTTGGGAAGTTTCCAGTGTACAGTACATTCAGCTGAGATTGATATATACACACATACAACTACACTTTATTTCAAGTTCAACCCATGATATCCCATAACTCCCGCTTCCAATACAAAAAGTAATATACGAACCGTAATCCTCGTTTCCACATTTAACACCGATCCCGCCATCAATATACATTTACAAGTACAACCCACATCCCCCGGCTCCAGGTAGGGAGGGCATCATCACCGTCGTGCAGGAGCCTTTCCACCGCCCCAAGCCTGCGGCTGCCACTCCTCACTCGGTCCCCCCCTCGCCTGCTTCCACGGATCTTCTTTCTCCTGGGTCTCAGGTTCATTCGCAGGACTCCTTCGCGTCGATATCTCCTCAGCCTTAGACCCCACGGCCGCCTCCTCCACACCCCTCGCAACCTCACCAACCCCCAATAAGCCCCCCTCCGCACTCTTAGGCTTCTGAAGAAAACTCCCCTTCGCCGCCCACCTCTCGTCCGCCGCCTTCGCAAGGATCTTAAGTCTCTCCCGTCGTGCAACATCCCCCTCCTGTTCTGCAATACTAGGCGCTTCTTTCCGTGTGTGACGTAGCCATTGGAGCCATTGGGGAGAAACTTGGACGTCGGAGAGGTGGGCGACGCCGGGGTATTGGACTATGCGGCGCATCTTGTTTTTGTGGGAGGCGAGGGTGTCGCGGAATTCCCAGAAGGAGTTGCCGTGGAGGTCGAGACCTGGGGGTTCGTTAGCTGTTTTGTTGCGAAAGAAAAGGAAGGGAAATGAAGTTTGGTGGTAATATTGGAGGGGCAGAGATATATATGAGAGAGAAGGCGAGGAGGGGTACAAACCAACTAGGAACTTCTTTCGTCCTGGAACCCATCTTAGGGCTTTCCATTTATACCATGCTTGTTTTAATGGACTTAAAGCTGGTGCGGGTGTCATGGTGATATAATCTCTAGGGAGGTGTGGACGTTGTCGTCGAGAAATACAATTAGAAAGTTGGGAAGGCTTGAGATATCAAGGTAAAATGTATGATGAGGCTATCAAAAGCCGAAAGGCTGACTTTCGGCGATAACATGATTGGCTATTTCAATACTTCAGCCACATTTGCCACAGCCACAGCCGATTCTTTCTGCCGGGAGTCAAGACTCGGTCCGAGAAGCGGAGAGGTGTGTTTTCCTCGACCCCCGCCCCCTTCATCCTTGACCGCAAAGCTCCAGCTCATCTAGCAGCCAGCCCTGTGAGAGGTTTAGAGTGATGAAGTGAGTCCTAACAATCATTGGGCTGATGCTCGCTGATGGATACTAAGACATACTACGATTGTTTTTTTAATAAAGCATCAAGTGCCGAGATATTGTACGTGATATCCCAGTATAGATTTGAGGCTCGGGTGTTAATAGGATTAGGTTATGTTGCGACTTCAACAATAGCTGGGAAGTGATTTCGATAGGGTGGGCAACCTCCTTTCAATACGTCTAGTTGAGCGCTAACCTAATAAAATTATCTTCTAGAAAAGACGTTATACCATCACGTGATCAACTTCCATTCTGTTCTCGAAGATTGCCATCCCCCAGTCAGGAAAGATAATTAGTTGGTTGATAAATTAGACCCAGTGATATACTCCAGGATCGAGAAGAGACGTAGATCGCGATAAGGATAGATGGGGAGTGCAATGTATGATTAATTACCATGCTGTATACAACCGCAATTATGTACCAGGTCTCGAGGCCGACTTCTTCTATCCCTCGAGCCTCATCTGGTTGAAAAAGTGTTGGCAGAAGAAAAAGGCCACCAGGCCCTTGGTGGAATAAAGGTTTGATGTAGGATTAAAGTTGGCCAACCCGGTCTCTCTGACAGTGGTATATAAATAACATTAAGCTGAGGGGTATCTAAGAAACAAACCCGCCTTGGCTTAACGGTATGATCCATGCGAAAGATGAGTTTCGAGTCCACCCTTCGGGGACACTCCCTACTCTGCTCTAGTAGAGGATGTGATATTTGTGAGCCATGTTTCTTTTGCACCCTCATTTTTTACTTTTTTTTTTCTTTTTTCTATTCTCTCTTTTGTTGGGCGATAATTTACTTTTACTAGGTAGGCGTTGTAGATCTCTATATAGTGAATGGCTGGCCGATTCACTATTTGCTATTACTTAATTGCCATGTCATTTTGAACAAAGCTGCTGCTAGAGACTGAATGGGCCCAATGTGCATTCATGCAATCATATGCCATTGCCGTCATCGACAATCCTTCGACATTCAGCAAAGTTACCGAACTCAATGCGGTTGAAGATCTGGATAGCATCCTCTTCGGATAGGCCAAGCCGCGGTTGCTCTAAGTCGCCGGCGAAGTAGCGGATGCGATCATCCACTTTCAATTGCTTGGATTTGAGGCGTTCGGAGAGACGACGTACGGCGATACAGATGATTTCGCTTACGGAAGAGTCTTCAAGAAGTTGAGAGAGTAGGCGTGAGCCAAGAAGCCCAGTCACTCCTGTCAACACTAGCCACCGATATGGATATATACAGGCCAGCACGGCGGTCCACGGGTATTCGTCAGATCACGGGAAGACTCCCAAAGTACCTCAGTCCATCTAGGTGCCTAGAGCAATTTACTGTACATTTGAGTACGGAGTAGAGGTGTAAGAATTATTTCTCAAAGCCCCCAAAGTGTGGTTGGTCTTCTGTATCTGATAAGCTGTGAAGATACGAGTACGTGCAAATTGAAAGGGGTATTCTTTAGGAATATTTGTCCTCCACATAAGATTTCCTCCACGTAGGAGAGATTTAAGGTAGCCTGGATTTCCGCCATCGCGGATTCTATCTTATACGCGCGTACGGGTTTTCCCAAATGGAGTAACTATGAGCCATGGAATGTAGATCTATGCAAATTAATTTGACAGATCAACCCCAGACTCGATGACAATCGTCTTTTCGAGACCTCGGAAATAAGTTCGAAAGAAATCAAAATCAAATTATCAGACCGAAAGGAAATGCAAAAGCTGACAGAAGTTGGTGTGTTGTTCCAACTACGCCCCGTAAGACTCATTCTACCAGAAATACTCTCGCTTAAGTGTGTCTGGTGTGTTATGTCCACCCAACCGCACAATCTCACGTCAACAACGACTGCAGGCGATCGTCATGTAGCAACCAAAGTCATCATCTTTTATGGACAAGTTTGTATCAAGGCCAACAAACTCGAAGAGATGACATACAGATGTTAGGAAATTCGATTATATTGTTGGCCGGCTCGCTTAGATGGGGATCTCATAGAGTTGTTGCCTGTGATTTTAAAGTTTGATGATGGATCCTATGATGGAGATTTAATTGGCGCTGAATTGATCGCCAACCATATATACGGGTCAGGCTGTAAAGTAGGAACACTGCCGCAATGCCTAACAGGCTAACATGATAGGGGGATGTGGTTGCCTATTTTCCATCCCCACGAAATCCCATTCTTGCTTTTGGTTTCGGACTTCTGGATGTTAGTTCTAAGCATCTAAGTTATTGAGACGAACCTAGAAGAAGAAACCCACCAACACTCAAGATGGCAGTAGAAAATTTGACTACGTCACGAGTCGTCCGTATTAATATTATTATTATTTTCCTGGTGGTTGACCTACTTATTTACTCGGGGTTCGTTTTACATCCTGCTTACTCGAACTATTTTGAGGATGATATCCCACTGGCGAAGAAAGAGAATGTTGCTACACAGCAGTCATTATCATCAACACATTTGGCGTCATCGCCATCTAATCATGTTAAGGAAGGACCAGTTTCAGAGGCATTAACGACATCAAAATCTCACTCCAACACAATAAGCGAACCGTATTTTGATACATCACAAGATGCACAGAACTGGGGCCTCTGTCCCGAACAGTGCTCTGAACAATTCTCCGATCTTTTCGCAGAAATCGATCGGGCAGTGACCTTCCAAAAGCAAAAAGGAACAGTAACACCAGAAGATATCGACATTTCATGAAAAGAAGATGGGGCAGTCCGAGCTCAAATAATCGATCAGAAGGTACACTCTCACCTCACACTTGAAAGGTACTTTAACTAGAATAACAAAACATCACGACTAACACAACTGTTACTGGAGGAAGATGTTGCAAGGCTGAGGTCAGTTTTACGCCTGTGTATACTGCGAGGGACGAGAAGGGCGTGAGTTTTGAGACTTTCATGTACGCTTGCCAAATTTGGAGATCGGGTGATGGATGCTAACGAGGAATAGTGTACAAGAAGCGATGGGTAGAAAAACTTGCACTTGGTGGGTAAAGCTGGTATTGAATTGTTGAATTTGGTCCGTTTTAGTGGGGTAAGGAGTGACTCAAGTGCTGAGCGCTCTCTGTCTCTGTGTATATGCTTTACACGTTTCTTTCAGCTGACAGGAAACTTTTTAATTCTTCTGCTAAAATCCAAACTGGAATTCCTCAAGGATAAAAGCAATGGGAAAAGTTTAAAAGGTTTTAATGTTTTTGAAGAGATATGATGATGTGTAAATTGAGGTGAAGGGGTTGACATGCTTTGGCGAAGCCCTCCCTGGTTACTTGAGTAATAACACAATTTGGACCCAGATTTTAGCGAAATCAGTGAAACAGAGACACCCATTTGGGCATTATAGACTTTTGTCACATATGATCTGCATAACAAGGTCGAGTCTTAGCTGTCGACCTTCTTTACGATTAAATTTGAAACCAGGAGAAGTTTTTGTAGACAGTGCGTCCTTCATCATTCATGACTGCTCATATTGGCACTGAAGCTAGTTCTCTCACATACAAAGATGTCACGAACCTAAGACATTGATAATGATTCAGATGCCCTTAGCTGGTCTAATCATGTTGGTGTTGACAATAGGCTTCATCCATCCTTGCTCACTTATGTCGACTGAGTGCTCCCCTTTAATTACGCAACCGAATTTCCCATACAAGCCACGCCCAGAAAGCGAGGAGCGAACGTATAGCGTTCCATGAGCCATATCAACTTCTTGCATCCAGTGGGTTAGAAGAAGAGAGCCGACTCCGCGCTTCTGGTAAGCAGGCGATGTTGCGAAAGCTTCGATTTCTGTTCAGTATCAGTGAAATATCTTTACATTATGATTCTGGGGTATGAAGGTCGGGGAACTGAGGGGATTTATGAACAGGATAAAGAACCCCACATATAATTTGCATAGTACTTCATCTTGTCCTCCTTCATCTTCTTCATTAAGCCCGAAAACCAATCCATCTTCTCCTTAGGCGAATTTTCTGAAAGAGTTGGGCTCCATCCAAATTCTCTGAAACTGTCTGACTTTGGTCTAGCTCCGACGAGAAAGCCTGCGATATCACCACCTTGTGTAGTCTCATATTGAGATGTGACGGCAACGAGGAAACGATATTGATCCGGTTGTGATAGAAAGGTCGCGTAACGGAAGAGATAGATAGCTTGCAAGTCTTCTGGTGGAAACAGGTTCATATTCTGGATGGCCGAGTTCGGTTGGTGAGCTGCCATATCAAGAGTTGCTATGGAGTGCGCGTCGGATGGAATTGCTGCTCGGATTGTAAATGCCATGATGAGATTTGAGTCAAGAAATAATTATTATCCCAAATAAAATTTCTTAAACAACTACTGATGAGTGTAGGTTTCTGAACTGTGATATTACTATTAGGCAAGGACTGCAGCCTAAAAGAAGTACGTACACAAACATGGTGTTGAATAATCTGTCAAGTTCTATTCACTATTTTCGTAGTTGACTGCCGTATTCGGAAGTCTGATGAGTTGATACAGTATGTTTTGGCGGGTCTTGCAGGTTTTCAGCCCGTGTTTTCGTAAGCTTGTATAGACCTCGGAAGGCTCCAGCCCGGAGCTGTTTGTAAATCATAACCACGTGATATTATCTACTTGTGCAAGATACTTATTTTTGCTCTTCCACATACCTACTTCTTCGCCGTTGTCCCTAGAATTCGATAAGAGGTCAAACTTTACTCGTTATTAGCCAGAGGGAGAAGAGAAGGGGAAATGGTTGAGTTTCGAAAGACGCTCTTCAAAGAAAAGGGGGGCTTTTGCAGGATTATTCATACCGTTTTCGAACAAGACCATATTCTTCCAATACTAGCGCGACGAGCATGGGATTTGTGGTGGGAATCGAAGAGGAGGAGCGACTAGCCAGTCAACCGTCGAGTTTGATTCTCCCGTCTTTCTTTCCATTCATCTGGTCGTGGTCACATTCCACTCCCATCCCACTCCCAGATAACTTTAACAATCCTTTGATTTAGATTACTATCGCAAGTTTCATTGAGGAACAGTCACAGAAGCACAATCAGCTGGGTGTAAACGAATAGCTTTCTGAGTGAGGTTCTCCGGAGCGGGGTATGCACCCTTGATGAGCTGAATAAGTGCAAATAAATTGGCCCCCAAAAGAGACGACTCTTTCGGTAGACGATAGGCAATATACGCCACCGTAAAACCCGTCGTGTCATCAGCCACTAAGCAAGCAAGTTTTCACTGCTCTTCTGCCCGTATCGCCAAAGAACTGACAGTCTGCTTTCCCTTGCTTTTCTATGGGTTGATGACTCGCTACCAAACTCGAAAAGCCTGATGCAGAAGAGTTGGTCATACAATGTCGGCAAACTCCTGCTATGCCACTACGGATAAGTTGCAGTAGATTTAATTGAAAATCGCTCAGTTGAGGTAGGTACCTTGCATACGTTATACAAAGATGCATTGGACTTGAAAATGGGGAGAGTATATTGGCCAGATCATGCAGCACTCGCATATTTCTCTTTGTAGTAACCTTATTAGGAAGTTCCACAACGCAGTTATACGATCTTTCATTAAGTCTGCATGCACATCCACTTCTTTTCAAGCCCAAAAATCAAGTTTTTTCTGTCACAAAAACACTGGTACTTTCGTATCTCTAAAAAGATCTTGTAAATACTGTTTAGATGGAAGAAAATGCGGGACTGCTTTTCTCAAAACAGAAGCTGAGCAAGTGAGGCTCATCTCACCTGCTCACCGCATTACCATCGCGAAGCTTATTGTACGTCATGAAACCTATTCATGTCGTTCTATTCGAGGACTTTCATTTTGTGGAAGGCGTCTAATAGTTCTTGTGCAACCTAGGATCAGGCAATGCTGTTTGTGAGCTCATTCAGCTGCACTAGACGTCGTCTTTTTGTAGTTTACACTTCAAATCTTATCCTAATTGGATGGAGGATCGAGAAGTATATAAGCCCGTATCTGCCATCATACATGTCCCTCCCTTCATTGACTCACCCACTCACCTCACCAGAAGCTTGATCAATACTTCCGAATATATACAAAACCAATCTTTAAGTGCGAACCATCAAGATGCAGTTATCTTCCCTCTTCATTAGCGCTGCGCTGTCCGCCATCACTTTCGCTTCTCCTACACCACGAGCCGCTCCAGATGGAATACTGAATATCCACTCAGACGGAAGTTGTGTACGTGGTACTGAGTGTAGCCGCAGTTTTCTGGTTCGAACTACAGATGGATGCACCGTTATTCCTGCAGGATGTAAAGCAGCACTCAAGCTGATTACGCTTAACAATAATTGCTCACGTAAGACCTCCCTGTGAAATTTCAACCTATCTATAATGGCTTTCTAATGAATTACTTCAGTCACTATTTACACCGATTCAGCTTGTACTTCCTTGGATGCAATTACAATCAATAACACGAGTGTTGGCCAATGCGAAAATCCGAGCTCTACTTTGGGGATTGGGTCTTTGAAGGTTGTTTGCACTGCATGAATGGTCTTTTTCTTATTATTTTCTGCATGGTGTTGGATCCTTTTGGGAACGGAGATAGGAATATTGGAAAAGTTGAAGATTTATAGAGGGCGGTCATGTTGGTGTTCTTGTTTTTATTCTTAGCTTTTCCAGCGGAGAATGAAATTCGACGTCAAATTGCCGAGTTTGGATTCTTTGTACTCTCTTCTCTATCTCTATTTCTATCTCTATCATATCGATGTTGCAATTACATGCCCTTCCTGACTTTGTCGTCAAGAGCTCTCTTTTCCAAATACAAGAGAAGGCCCTTCATTTTCCCCGTCACATATCCTCGGAAATATTCAGAATATTTTCCGTGTCCAGTTTTCCTATTTCTTATAGGAAGTGTCAATGTGTCATAAGGTGCTTTCTGCCACCTTCTTTATGAACAATGACTCTCCATGCCACTATATGAACTATTCACTCGTCTGTCGTCTATCTCCACACCTTTGCATCACACACTTGACTCAAGGGGGCCAAACCAACATAGATTAGTCGTAAAACAGAAAGACAGAGTGATTATACATTAGCAAGTAGCTTTCTTATTTGAATCCAATAGAAGGAAGGCTATGTGCTGAGGTGGCAAATGACTCCTGGATCTATTCACTGTTGGTTGCTCAAGGGGACACTCTACCCTAAAAACATCAAGGAAACCTACAAAACAATAAAAGTACCAACCAAAAAAAGTGCAAAACTCAAAGCCACCTCCTTCTTATCTTATTGTTTCAAGGAGAAGGCCCACAGGCTTATAGAAAATCCCAGGCAGGGATTTTTAAAGTTAACATGCCGCAACGCTGATGTGTCGCGCCCACACCATCCAACTACATTGGCTAATCCTGGCTTGGTGTGAGATGCTGGAGAATGTCTTATTCTTTATTATAGAGAATATGGGTTTGTAGGTGAGGTGGGCTGGCTGTTTGGGTGGCTAAAATAGTAGGTGTCTATTCACTCCCAGGGTGTCTTTACTGGTGGTGGAAATGATATGATAATAGCAGGGCACTGCAGGTAAGAATTTATTGCAAAAGAATATTCACAGGCATTTGGGCTACTGTTATATCACTGACAGAGAATATTTCTATTGCACTTGACTCATAGCACAGCTCTAGCAATCATGATATCACCAGATATTCGTATGACTTGGAAATCTAAAATCAAGTTGCTCATGTAACATGTCCATGCCCTAATATGCACAACCAAGGAGGATTCATAAACTTTAGTTGTAACAAAATGAGTAATATGTCAATGCATCCCCTACTCTACACTTTCACAAGAAGGCTGTTACTATAGTAGTTTAGTGCATACCCCTGTTCATTGGCTGATGACACTCACAGAGAGGTAGAGCTCCAACAAGGGCTGTAGCCTGACTAACCTGTTCTAGCCCAGATAGCCTCTAGGTACAAGGAGTCATCTCTAGGTGTATCCTATATGTTACATAGGAAACCTAAGCAGTCATACCAACAGAACCACATAAAGCTTCAATCTTTGAAGATAACTTCAACAGAACGACCTACAACCACCAAAGGACCTACAAACACCGACCAAAGCTTAGCTCTTTAGCCTTACCTGGTTAGCACCATAATCTCACAATTTTATACTTCAGTTTGACCTTCAAAGTAAGGACGCCATGTCAGAGGACGCCATGTCAGAGGACGCCATGTCAGAGGACGCCATGTCAGAGGACGCCATGTCAGAGGACGCCATGTCAGAGGACGCAAAAGCAGGAGAGCAACATTAGATGGTGGAGCTTCCAGGGTCTTTGGAGACAACCATTCCACAGCTAGCTGCACATGAACCAATTGGAGTAAAGTCAGCCATCAAGGGATTCCCGCTACTTAAACTCCCCCAGGAGATCAGAGATGCTATTTACAAAGCATGGCTCCAATTCAGCTTCGCTTTCAAGGATGGAGATGTTCAATGGAACTTCCCCAACGTCCAAATACTACGAGTCAGCCGACAAGTACATGCGGAGGCCAGAGATGTGCTTTGGAAAGAGAATCTGTTTGTTAGGTTTTCTGCTACCTCGCCCTTCTTTGACGACAGTTTGAATGACCCTACCTTGCCCTGGGAAGACAGTTTGAAATTCTTTACGGGAGATGAGTTCGTTCGTAACTTACCAGGCATACAGGAATGTGTTGAGGGAGAGAAGTCTGATGACTTCAAAGGATGTGTGATGGATTATAGTGTCATACACACAGATGATTCTCTGATGCCTGTTGGGGAGAACGGAACACAAATACCTACCTTTCAATGTATTATTCCCTTCTCCTGTCTTTGCAACCATATACTCGGGGCTGCCAGGTCGAGGCCAAGATTTCATAAGAGATACCTCCATTCCGTGTCTCTTCAAAATCCGTTTGCCCACAACCCTACCGATCGTCTTATTCCAGGCTCATTCTACACTGTCATTGTCCAGGAGAAGGTTATCCGTGAATTCCGAACTCTGTTCAAAGAACTCTTTCCTGCCTTCGATATTTCCGGAGACATATCTGCACCACTTAGGATTGCCGCCATTACCGATATTACTGTTGTAAAAGAGCGAGATCCAACGGTTGTACTAGCTAATCTGGGCACGATCGTACAGAAAAGCAAGGACTTGTACCGACAAAAGAAGTATATGGCAGCCGGTAACCTATGTGCAACTCTGGGCTGGGAAATACAAAGATATTATCAAACCTTCATTGGGGATGAGTTAGCAAACGTTGAGGGAAAAGACTTTCGGAATGCCCTCGCGGCAATGAGATATCAAAATGCTCTGCGGAGACTGAAGTACGATATCAAGTTCACGGAAGAGGAGATGGAAACCCCTCATACTTTGAATATCAGCAGAACACATCACATGCTTGCCATTGCAGTTCATGTCATGGCAAATTATACGGATGAATTTGAAGATAACGACGTCAATGGTACCACCTGGTGGCCATCGGTCCAACAACTAACAAAGATGCATTTACGATCAGCAGTTGCCTGGAGGCTCCGTTGGAAGTTCGACAACCATCAATGGTGGGTGATAGAGATGGAGAAGGATGCGTTGAAAGAGGCGGAGGAGTACATAAAAGATGCCAAAGAGTTATCACCGGATAATTTGGCAGTTAAAGCCGAGGACCGCAGAATCGCAACCTGGAAGCAAAGTATTCAGGAGAGAGAGAATCTATGAGCAGAGATTCAATGACTTTAGGTCAGGCTAAGCATGGGAAAGGAGTATTTGAGATAGGTACGGAGCGCTTGAAGTGGTAATAATGGTGGGTACATGGGAATTCTGAGTTTGTCTTTCAATAAATCACATTTCGCCTATTGTCTATTTCGCTCGTTGTGACTAATCATAATCTCAATAAACCTTGCCTGGATCTCAGGTAACACATCTTCTACTTTACTGCCAGTTTGGGACCATGAGATAGATCAGGAAATAACCAAACACCAAATGATATGCCTTCATATAAAATACTCTCTTTATAACCAAAGCTTGAACAATGCTTTCTTTAACGTAAACTGTTTCCTTAGGATTTCTCCGGCCTTGAGTAATGATACATGACGCACACAAGTACCCTTAAACAAAATGAACAACTGATTTGTTTATACCAAGCTTTTCGATGAACAAATAATTACAGAAGATATCCAACTACCAGGTCGGACAAAAAAGATAATACCAAAACAGAAAAGAGGCGTACATGAATCTCTTATATGAATCGACATGTCCCTTCACTTACAACAACTTTCCCGTTCCAATCATTTTTTTCCCGCGATCTATGTTTAATTATATATATTATATTCATGCTTCCTTGCTATCTTTGCACAGCGAAGAATGAAGTTTCGAGAGCCTTAGCAACAAAGATTTAATTCATGTAAACCAAATCCACGAGCAGATTCTTACAACCTTCAACAGGTGCCTGTTCCACGAGCCGAATACAAATTACTCTAAATTAACATTAATTTTCGCATGCATGAACGCGCTTATATGTAATAGCTGACACTGAGTCTCTTGGCGGCAAATCCAAACCCGATTCGTAGCCGAGTTTATGGTCAGCATTGGGGGTTACAATGATATTAATTCTGATACTGAAATCTTACGTCTGCACTAATACCATGCCGGAAAGCCGCCTCGCAGAACGTCTTCGCCCCCACACTACATCAGTAAGCCATGTCCTCGACAATACTAAAAACCTGAGAACCCCCCAAAACTTCGATGTCCTTGGGATTTACTTTTAGACAAAAATGGCTCCATACTTTCTATCCCTCACGCTATCTTCTCTTATTTATTCTTCGGAGGCATTAGAAAAATGCTGGTGGCCGGATGGGAAAACAGTTGATGGCGGTGCAGTCCCATGTAACCAAACAGGAACAGCTCCATCAGCATGCTGCGATCCCTTAGATTCCTGTTCGATGAGTGGCTTCTGTCTGGGTAGGTCGGGTTGGGTATATAGAGGAAGCTGTACCGATCAAACATGGTCTTCTTCAAATTGTGCGAATAAATTTCCACAATGCGTTAATGGTAAGTTCCTCAACCCTCTAACCCCCCCCTTCCCCCCCTCACCCAAAAAAAAAACAAAAACATGTACCAAGAATTTACAGATCCTACAACCGGCCCTTATGGCACATACGCAATTCTACGGTCATGTGCTCAACCAGGTTACGAACCCTTCGATTTCTGCTGTGGAGCTGGTGGTCCCAGTGATAGAGATTGGGGGAAGGACTGCTGTCAGTCATCTTTCAAACTTGGGGTTACTGGTGCAGCGTTCAAACCTGGCTTTGATGCCTTATTACAAAATCTTACAGCCGCCGCGAGCTCTGCGTCAAAATCTGGAGTGATATCCACGGCAACATCTATTTCAACTTTTACACCAAATCTCACCCCGACTGCCGCCTCGGCAGACTCAAAAACAACTTCCAAATGTACCCCAACAGCGCAAGACCACGATTTAGGAATGAAGATTGGTGTTGGTGTTGGTGTCCCGCTTGGTGTTTTGGCGATTGGGTTATTGACGTTTTTGTTTTGGCGTGAAACGAGAAGAAATGCATATCTTTCCCAAGGGACGAATGCTCCGGATGCGAGAGTATTGGCCATGGCATATAGAGGAGGGTTTGAGAACTACCAAAATAAGAATGCAGGGGAGGTCCATGACCAGCGGTCTATTTTACAACAGAGGGCGCCAATGGTTGAAGCACCCGTAGGTAACTCCCCGTCTGAGTTGCCAAGTTCTCAGAGGTAGGGTTATATAAGAGAACGAGGTATGCTACTTGGTGGAAGAAATGGTATAGTGAGACGTTAGTATATCAAATATATTGAGGTCTATAGCGCGCTTCGTCGAGAGGAAAGGTCTTGAGTATCCCAGCAGTCTGAAGTTCAACACTTAACTAAGTTACGGTATGTTATAGACGTTAAACCGGCAATCGAACACAAACTATTATTTTTAGAATTCCCTATTGTTCCAGAAAAATCAACATTCCTCTCCCAACCCTCAAAGGGTCAAGCGAGAAACCAGGAATGCAACCCCTCAAAACCTCAACTCCACATCAACAATCAGTGATCATCCAAACCTTGCATCCAAATTTATTTCTTCTTACCCTGTCAAAAAGATGGAAGAGCCCGGTCCAAAACCAAGAGTAACAATAATAGGCGCCGGTTTCGCTGTAAGTCCTTCACAAGTTCCCCCACAAGTTCAGTCGCAAGTCCACACTCCCCCCCTCACAAACCACCCCACCAAACAAAACAAAATCCAAACCTAACAAAACCCAGGGCCTAACCCTCTCCCTCCTCCTCCAAAAAAACCACATACCCTCCATCATCTACGAAGCCCGTCCCATAACCCATCTCCGCCCAGGAAGCATAGCCCTAGCCCCGAACGCACTCCGAGTCCTCTCCCACTGCGGAATCTACCCCAAGATCCAATCTCTCGGTCACAACTACGAAAAAGTAGCATTCTGCACCGCCTCTGGGAAAAGACTAGGAGATTTCCTAAATGGTTCCGAGGAAATATATGGTTTCCCTGCTATCAGAGTGGGTCGAGAAGCAGTGCGAAAGGTGTTATTAGAGGAGGTTTTGACGTGTGGTATAGAGATTCGATGGGGAATGAGATGTATCGATGTTGTTTCCGAAGACGATCTTACATCTGATAAAGTTAAGATTAGATTTCAAGATGGGACGATAGTAGACAGCGAATATGTCATAGGAGCAGATGGTCTCCACTCCCAAATCCGCCCGTTCCTCTCTGCGACTTCGGTACCTGTGTATACGGGTACCACGGGGATAGGAGGGAAGATCTTGGCGCGGGATTTGAAGTACACGCTTAATGATTATGGGATTAGTTTACCTTGTATGCTTTTTGGGGAGAGGGGACATGTTGCTATTATGCCGGGGAATTATGAGGGGTCGGAGATTGGGTTCTTTAGTGGGTTTGAGTTGGAGGGGAGGGATAGGAGGGGTTGGGTGGCGTTTGAAGGGGATAAGAAGGGGTTGAGGGGGATTTTGAGTCAGAGGTTTTTGGAGAAGGGGGGGTGGCCTAGTTTGGTGAGGGAGTTGTGTGAGAAGTGTAGGGAGGAGGATTTGGTGGCTTGGCCGTGAGTGGAAACTTCTCCCTTGATCATGAAGAGGATTATAGGACTGACTTGGCGTAGACAATTTGCAATTCCGAAGTTGAATACTTGGTTATCACCTAAGAAACGAGTCATAATCATCGGAGACGCAGCTCACGCTATCCCACCAACTGTAAGTTTCCCCCTCCAAAGCCACCAACCATATACCTACTAATTATCAAAAAGGGAGGCCAAGGCGCAGCAATGGCCCTCGAAGACGCCGAAACCCTCGCTTACGCATTTACATTCATCTTCCGCAAGCAAAAGCCAGGAGATCCAGAACCCCATGAAATCCTACGATCATGGCAGAACCATCGAATAAAACGTGTTCAAAAAATCACAGATTTCACAAATCAAAGTAGTGCGTTGAGGAAACCGAGTAATGGCGTTGTCAAACGTTTGATGAAGGAGTATATGATGCGACTATTTTTTATGTTTAGAAAGCCGGGAAGAGGACAGAATTGGATGTATGCTTATGATGCGGTGGAGGAATCGTTTGATCAGGGAAAGAAGAGATAGGGTTTGAGAGAGAGTGTGTTTTTTGAATACTAAAAGCAATTTATAATTGAAATGGATGTAATGGCAATAGTAATAAAAACATCAGTAATAAGAGGAGGTAACTGTAGTCTTTTGTCAAGTTTTTATATGGCAAATCAAGGCAAGAACCACCTACTTAGCACTTCCATCCTTTCTGCCTTGTTTTCTCAGGACTCCTATCACAGTCAACCTTTCCCAATGAGCAAGCACGTCAAAAGTGACTCGTAATTCCATGGAAGGAAGGTATGAACTCAACGTTCTCTCACTCTCCCCCATTTCTCCTCTGTGCCCACCCTCACAAGAACCTAGCCTGTACCACAAGTCCACCACCACCACTACCTAGGTACCTACCCACCTATCCCTTTACCCCTTCTGCTCAAAGACCTTTCCAGCCTTCTATACCTACACCCCACACCCCACACCCCACGACCACAAAAATCGCACCCAGCACAATAGGAAAGCCCTTAAAACGACCAACTCATAATTAACATATCATTCATGCGTAAATATCATAAATAATTACCATAAACAATAGACCTCTCTCAAAAAGAAAGGGGGAAAAGAAAAGGCAAGAAAAAAAAGGAATCCTATAGCTACACCCAATAAAAACATGGCCTATACACGTCCATCCACCCATCCGTGCAACCCCCTTTTCCAGTCTGCCAAGGCCTCCACCAGACCCCCTCCCCCCTTTCCCCTACCGCCCGACCCCGTCCATTACCACCCCGCCTCTAAAAAGATGACATATATTCAATATCCATACCATCCCCTTCCCAATGCCTATCCACAAACCCTTTCACCCTTTTCCCCTACCCCCTTACCCCTACCCCTTTCCCGACCCTCTAAAAGACTAAAAGATCTCCTCAACATCCTTCCACGCCTCCCCAGAAAGAGCCTTCTCCCTCTCACTCCAATACCCCCCAGTAAACCTCCAGTAACTCTCCCCCGTAACAGGACACTCATCCTTCTCAAACCACTTCGGCTTGAACTCCTCTCCAGTCTCCTCTCTCCTCCGTCTCGTCGCTCTCTGCTTCTCCTCGACTCGGTTTTTCTCAGTCGCCGCAAAATCGTACTCCCCATCCTCCATAGCTCTCTGATCAGGTCGGAGTCTCGTATCGGTAGGTGGTAACCAAGGTTTCAGCTTGTCGTTACAGTCATTGAGCGTGACGACGAAAGGTGTAAGATTGAATGGGATACCAGTTGGTCGAGCATTGGCTTCCCATACGAGGAAAGCTTGAGAGCCATCATTACCGCGACCGGCCTTTGGCTCTTCTGGGGTGGCCTCGAAGCCTGGTGTCAGGCGGGCGTACATCTTACTGTTCCAGCGTCCACCGATACTATATCGTGGTTGACCATCTGCATCGTTGACTCGTCCGGAAATTTGGTAGGCACTTGATGCTTTCCATCCTCTGGCCTTGAAGTCGATCACACAGACTTCGCCGGTATTCCAATTCTTGACCTCCATTGGGCCGTAATTGTCAACGGTAGGTGATCCTGTGATGATACCAATGACGGAGGATGTTACTTTCTTCCAGGTGTACAGTTCTTCCTTGTCTGAGCCGGTAGGTCGAAGCTTCAAGAACCATGTACCGAGAGGATTGATGTCAAAAGATTTCCCATAGAACTTGGATTTGACAGCAGACTCTCCGTAGTATGTCCACTTTGGAGATTCTGCCCAGGCTGCACCAATAGGTGGATGATGGCTGACTTGTTCGATAAAGAAGCGATAGTTCTTGTCCGGTCGTACATACTCAAAAGTTTCACCCAAGAGAGGGTTGAAAGGTTTTGCGACACGGCCAATGGTCGAGGCATACTCACTTGCCGCAAATGCTGCAACATAGACCATACGCTCTGTAGAATCAGTTCGGTCGGCAGCGATATCCAGAAGATCAGCATATTCCATATCTTCTGCACATCGCTGAAGTAAAGAGGTAGGTTCGTTGAAGGAAACAGGTAAAGTCATCTTGGTCATGTCTTTACCAATCATGGACTTGAGAATACTCTGCGAGAAAATTAGCTGGGGGATTGAGAATTATGGATCGGGACTTACCCATAAGGATATCTTCGGTCTGTCATCGGCGTCCATCTTGAGTCTCTGGCGAATACCATCTTCGTAACCACTGAACGAAGAAGTAATATCAAGTACACCTTCTTCAGGGCGGTTTTCCTTTTGGTCCTTCTGTACCACGACAGGCATGGGTGCAAGTTCGATTTCGCCAGCGTCTACAGCATCATAGAACTCTTCCTCATCCTCAGATTCGGAGTCGGATAAGTTGGTGATCTCATTCATCACTGATTGTTGCCGAGTCACGCTCTTGCGTGGGAGAACACTAGAGGCGCTAACCTCATTATCCAAACCAACTTCCTCGAGAGTTTCAGCGACCACCTCTGCGGTCTCCACTTCGCCACGACTGACGGGTCGACTGGCGGGTCGACTGTTCACAGAGGCATTACCACTGATGACCTCTCGAAGAGCTCTCTTGGTAATCTTTCGCTTTTCCTCTGCCTCCCCGACTCTAGCCTCGAGTATCTCTTGCTCGTGAGCTACCTTAGCCATGCTTTCTTCCCACATACGACGCATATCAGCCTCCCGATCAAGTCTGTATTGCCAATATGCGTCTCTGTCTTTGGATATCTTTAGCAAATCCCCAACAAGCCCCTTCAGATTACGAATAGAAGAGTCGTATGTGGATACGGCTTGAATAGCTAGAGGATCACCAATAGGCAGTGACGAGTTCTTCAGTTGCTCGCTTTGCAAGGCTGCATTCACCTGTCCCATCATATCCAACTGCAGTTTCGCTGACTGGGCAATAATATCAAACGCATCCTTTGCAACAGGCTGTTCACGGTCGCTCGATCCATCATTTTCACCGTAGTCTTCGTCGTCATCGCCGTCAGGTGACGGTCCTTGACTTGTGGCCTTAGTCTCATCCATATAACTTGGATCATAAGATCCATATGCGGTACCATCATCGTCGTCTGCCACACTTCCTGTATTGAATGCAACTTTGCTAGTGCTTCCATTTTTGCTTGGTTGCGGTACAAGGCGACTATGAGTTGATTGGAAGCTGCTTCGTCGTGCATCTCGATCAGGCACTTCGCCTCCCGGAGGTACCAGCTCAAAGGTGGAAGGGTTGGCATGCTCAGCCTTGGCTTGCCGAAGTAGTTCTGCACTCTTTTCCCTTTGTCGTTCTTCTTCCTTTGCTTGGTCCTTTGTCCATTGGATAGAATTGTTAAGTGCCCAGAACCATCTCTTGGCTTCAACCTCGTGATTGGCTTTCAAGTGATATTTGACAGAGGATTTACCAATAATATCGAACTTGGTCTTCTCGGTAGGATCCATGTTGAGTCTCGCGATTCGCATATTAATTGCTCCTCGGCAAGCAGAACCAGCATCATCTTGGTGCTTGTAGTAGCTCATCACTCCATCCTCAAGAACAAACCAACGCAACTGGTATCCCTTTCGATAGTTTGTCCACTTTTTGAGATATCCTTTCATCTCCCGACCATCCTTTCCTGCGAGAGCGTCTCCAGGAGGAGCGTGTGAAGCTTGCTGAGATGCATTTCCTAGAACAGCTTTTTCTTGTATCCCACGCTGTGCCGCCACCGCTGCAGGGGATTTCTTGAGCATCGCTCTCGTATTGTCGTCCTTGGTGACGTCCTGTGGCAGTTTCCCTCTTCGGTCCCGGCGAAATGGGTCAGCACCATGGCGAAGTAGAACCTCGATCAACGCATTATTCTTCTTTCTCGCAGCTTCGTGCAATAGAGTGCCCCCAGATTGTATAGTCGTAATATCAGATGCAAATTCTCCTCCATTGATGTCCAGAACGGTCTTTACACGAGGCTCTTCCAGTACTTCTCCCAACCTCGTGTAATCTCCCTGTTGAACCAAAGCCTGCACTTGCCTAATCTTTCCATCGACGAATATTGAACGAGACAATTGCAGTTGCTGGAAGATATCGGGTGTTCGTGCAAGATCGAGGGGTAAACGACCATGGTAGTTTGGAATCGAATCATTGATTCCATCTTGCTCCAAAAGTAGTCGAACAGCAGGGCCACGTCCTTGTTGTGCCGCCAAATGCAAAGCAGTATTTCCTTCCTTATCTCGTGCATTGACATCAATTGAACCAGCTCCGTCAGACAAGATATACTCGATCACAGGTTGCTCGGCGCATTGAATTGCCAGATGAAGTATCGTCGTGTCCTCCAAAGCGCCAGAAGCCCCAACACCAGATATAGTGGATGTGCTCATACGATGGGCATTTGGATCCGTCTCTCGTAACGCCTTCGAAATAGAGGCCGTATCGCCACTTCTCAATGCCTCGAATATCCTAAACTTTCGCACCGATTGCTCGATAGAAACGGTCTTGTCCTGCATTGCGGGGATGGTGGGTGAAATGATGGAGGTTCTTTGAATTTGTAGGTTGGAATTGGATCGCATCATGCCCGCCGTCCCAGTTGATGGTTTCGAAGCGTGTCCTCTAGAGGGGTGGTGAGCTAACGTTGGAGACAAGGGTCCCGAGGGAAGGGACGGAAGGGACGACGTGGAAGTGTCATCTGGTAGTAGTCCATCTACTCCATCGCCCTTTCCCCGTCTGAGTTTCGAGAGGGCAGAGGACTTGCTCCGTTTATGGGTAAGACTACTAAGATACGGCATGTTGTTAGTATATTAAACTGCCAGTCGCTCTTGCCATTTTCGCTCTCAAATATTTTGCAGGTTGGGTAGCGGGGTAAGGGGGCACCCGACATTTAAAAACAAATATGACAGAACGACCTACCTTTCTCCTGCATCCGACATGCTTGCAAACGTCCTCGTCGGCGAGCTTCCGGACGAACACTATTCGGCCGTATAAAATGGCGCAGATGGGATGCGATTGCGAAACTATAAGCTTCGGCCAAGATGCGAGTTTTATGGCGAGGGATGTCAGTGGGAGCAGTGGGATCAGTGGGATCAGTGGGATGTGGTGGTCGGTTGGATCTTGCGAAGCGCTGCACGACACAACAGCCCGGATCAATACGTGGTCTAGTCCACAGAAATCTTCTCTTTCTTTCTCCTCGTACGGATACTTTCGTATATCGGGTTGCTCGGAGGATAATGCAAATAATATCGCGTATGCGGGGTAGTTGAGTGAGATGTCCACGGGTGCTCGTCACAGAAATGCGTGGTGTTTGAGGCAGTGCATACTGGGAGTTTCTTGTTTGTATGGGGCCAGGTCCCCTGTTTCTTGAAAGGGCCAACGGAGATTATCATTGGCTGAATGGACCAACATCTCCACTACTTTCTTGTGAGTACACCCCTGTTAGAAGATGACGTAGAATACCTACTTTGGGATATTTACTTGCTTCTCAACAGTTGTATTCGGTATTTGAGTACGACTGAATATGACCTGTCTACTTTATTCAATATCCTATTAGAGATATCGGCAAGTATCGAATTTGGAAATACGAGTTGGAAGTAAGAAGTACGAACAAGCTTTGAATCCATTAACTGAAACTCAATTCTAGACCATTTAGCGACGGCCATCCCTGAGTATAGAAAGGGGGGATTAGTTGTCACATGGTTGACGTGAGTACACACTCGGTTGTTGGAATATCTCACTCCGAGCTGTATCACTACTCCAACCTTTCCCAACTTGCTACTTATTACACCGCTCATCCTCGCCTTTCTGAGTGAGAAAATGAGAAATCAGCACTCGTCACACCGGCTACTCATTGAAACAAAGTCTGAGTCTCTACCCATCAGCTTACTCGTATGAGAGTTTATTTACAAGGCTGACTACATAGGACCATAGGACGCGTTTCATACTAAATGGGAAACCAATCTCGCCAACGGACCACCGTAAACTATTAATAATACATACATTAACCTACTAAGGAAGCCATTTACCTTCTTTCCATTTCCGTGAATTACCAAAGCAGGACTGAATTACGCTATTTCTAGGCGCCTTGGTAATCTAAGCGAGTAACAAAGGGTAGTCAACAAACGTCGGAAACGTTTTCCGGAAGCATCTAATCTCATATCGATGGAAAATCTCAATGCTACAAAGAAAATCATAGTCGTTTACGTTCATACCATACCTCGTCATCTCCTCGTCCTCGACGCACTTTCTCTAGTGCGGGGCGCCTCGAAAATAAATACAGCGGGGTCAGGCAACTAACCACAAGAGCGGAAGCAAAAGCACCCTTAAGCTCTGGGTATCCAAAGCCTAAAAGCAAAGCCACCAGCAAAGGCGACCCATTAAACTCTCCAATGATAATTACACACTCACCCATCAAACATCAAAGCTCCTCTCATCCCTCCCCATAAAAACATTATAGATCCTCTTACTATTCGCCTGCCCCACCTTGGTAGTAGTAAATCCACCATCTCGGTTTGTAGCTTTACACAAATCCTTCACAGCACCCGGTCCATCATCCTGGAATGCTTGAACAAGACCCTGCACCGTTCTAAATTCCGCAACGATAGCCTGCGAGATGCCTGGAGTTATGCGTACTATTTGTTGGAGTATCTTGTTGAACGTGTCGGGTGTGTCGTCGCCTGATTTAATTTGTCCGCTTTCCATACAAAAGGCCGCGTTGTGAGATTCTTGTTGGCGTCTAGACGAGATTAGCGATAAATGAAATGATGGGGAACAAGTGCCTAGAGAATACTCACTTGCGGGGAATGAGAGATATATACTTTGTAAATATATAAACCCATTCCGCTGTCTGAATCTTTGCGTCTGTATGATGTATTAACATGCCATGTATAACTTGTAGTCTAAGCAAAGCATCTTCGATTAAATCTTCATCTACGTATTCAGCTGTTTTCCTCTTCCGTACTCTGCCAGTAGTAGTCGGTTCTTCTGAATTCTGGGCATGACTTCTGACTGCGTCCGTAAATTGGTTATCCTTGACTTTTTTGTTGCTTCTCATCCATGTAGCAATCCCTTCAATCATGTAGATAATTTGGTGACTTGGGTATTTCGTTCTGATCTTCAAAGCATGCGCATTCAAATCATTACCTTCCTCTCCTACCGAGAGAGCAACAAATTCCTGGGCCTTCATCAAACAAATGAGATGTTCCTCTCGCTTTACATGCCTCGGAACAGTTTCCCACTGTCCTACATCATCATTGTAACGCGACTCCACCTTCCTCTTCCACTTTACCAGTGGTTGGGTATCTGGATATTCTTCCACATCAATGTCAGACTGTTCCGCCAACTTCCGTACTTGGGCATTTATATGGGCGTCAATCGAACCAGACAACTGGATTATCATCTCTGGCGCGGTCAAGTCTTTATTAACTTTGACTGTGTTGACCTTATCGAGCTCAGTCGCAAGAGCTTTATCTCGGGCTTGCTGCTCCTTTGCCAATCTCTTCTGCTCTTTCTCTGCCTCTTTTGCTGCAAGTTTCCTTTCAGCTGCCTTGGCCTTCTCTCTAGCTTTCCTTTCCTTCTCCTCAGCCTTCTCTTCCTCGGTCATGTTCGATGTGCTCTTGCTACTTGTAGCCTTTGCTTTCGGCTTCACTACAGACTTTTCCATCCTTTCTGCTTCTCTTGCTTCTTTGTATCTTCGTAGAGCACCCTTGGAACTTTTCTGGGGCTGCCAGGCCTTCGAGCGTAATTCCGAAATATCGGGAAATTCTTCATCAGAGCCCAGGTTTGCGAATTCGTCCTCGTCCTCAACCGTCTCCAATCGCGCCCGATTTTGCTTCTTTTTCTTCCCGTCAAATGGATCCGGTGAACTCGTAAAAATGAGAGGATCAGATTCCAAAATTGCACCAGCGGTTTTGGATCTTTGCAACCCTATAGCAGTTCTCTTTTGTGGTGGCTTCGTCTTAGAGGCTTCGGTATTTGAGAAGGATCTTGTGAAATCGCGCGCTCGAGGTTGTGTGGGTAGAGAAGGCTCAGGTGAGGGTGATACTCGACGTTTCTTTGTTGCCGGTTCATTAATTGCAAACGAATCGTCGAGGTTGGCGGTGCTATCGAAATCGTCCGAGAGAAAGTAGTAGGTATCCTTTTCTGTTATAGTCTTTTTTAGTTGCGCCTTCGGGGCGACGTTGCTCTCGGCGTCGTCATCGGAAAGGATGAAATAGTCATCGTCTTTTGCCTTCTTCGGTAGTTCTTTGGGTACATTTGGCTTTGACGAGGGAAACGTGGATGGAATTGTGCCTTTGTCAGGGGAGGATCGAAATGGATCGTCGTCATCGTCAGAGAGTGAAAGGTATCCATTGTTCTTGGGTGGTAGTGTTTTATGCGACGAAGAGCGAGCTGTAGCCATTGCTTGTTTTGTCTTCTGTGGTAGAATGGGACTGGCAGTCGGACTGCTGGAAATCAGATCAATCATGATAGTAGCCATAGTTGCGGGTGGCGAGGGGTATTAGTTTGCGATCAGACTCGGGCGAATCGAGCAGAGCACATGTGGTATTAATTCACGCCAATGTAGAGGCAAACAAAATCGTGAGGCTATTGCAATTGCTGAAGTTGTATAGAAATCGGGGCAATTTGGAGGTCGTGACTAGAAGTAGTAAGTAAATACACCAGTTCTGTTGTTGAGGTAACGCGACTTCCTCCTTTGTTGCCAAGCATTCGCGAAGGCACGTGAACAAGGAATCAGCCAAGTTTCAACTATCAAATATTAAAACGTGTATCCCTCAATCTGTTGGGTACTATGCACAGTATCAAGAATCATGCTCTAAAGCGTATCACGATTGAAACAAAGGTACCAAGATATTATTAAAAACCCTACCAAAAAATTCCAAAAAATGATCCTTGCGGACCCGACTAACTCTGCAACCGTACTCTTTCGAGCTCAGGAAGTTGGTTTATCTCGCAAATCGCACAGGTAGCTTATTCCAGCTGGTGGATGTACTTTTATGAACCTCTTCAATTGCTGGAAGGAAGGCGTCTATTTGTGGTTTTGAGAACCAAAGTGGGCCCTGATGGGAAAGGGAGGGAGGTGTAGTCATGTTGACTAAATCAGCTTCATTCTAGTTTTGCTATGTAGTGAATACACTCCATATGTTCATTATGTGCTACTCAGTAGTATCCTTGTACCAGATAACCGACTTTCTTCAATTTTCATATCAGTCTGGTCTAGTGCCGATTATTCATCCTTCCTTTCTTCTTTCACATTTGCTTATGCCATTTCCATCAAGCCCATGATATGGTTGCAAGAATCAATGCAATGATCTTAGTCATTTGACGCTGTTTCTTATCAGCATACATACTTTTACCCATATTGACGACCTATTTGAACAGCTTTAACTCAAAACTCACAACTCTTAAGACTTAATCTAATCGTGAGGATAGAACTAAGTGAGCGCTTGAGGAATAAGAATCACGAAAACTTTGAGAACGGCACGTAACCAAAGAAAACCTGAAAAGATTTGCCAGTCACATAATTATTGGCTGTAAGATTGATGCATATTCCCCAAATGCTTAGCAGCAATTGAGGGTGGAACTTGTAGGTGACAGTTCCTATGTATTCTCGCTTACCTAACTCAACTCCATAACATCATAACATAGAACGATCTCTCTTCCCTTGATCATATTTGTCTATGCAATCCACAACATGATGGGGAAGTTGTGCGTTATCTTTAAATGTATCGGATACTAAGCCAAAATAATGTAATCCATTTTCCTCTAGCTATTTTTGCCTTCATCGACATGGAAACAAGCTTCAACTCGTTGCCATTATTCAGTGCTAATTTTCGTGGCAGGAGCTATTCTTTCTACAAGAACAGATACAAATAATTCAAAAGCTTGAGTATGGATTACGGAACTAAAAGAGCGCTCACTTTGCCCACGGCTGGGAATGTGCAATAGCTACTCCCAGAAAGTATACTGTGGCTTTAAAGTAAGCCTTAACTCAAAACAAGGCTTGGTAAGTATTTTAATTGACAAAACAATGTACATTATCTCATAATTGAATGCCCATTCAAGACGATGAGGTCTAAAGTGTGCCCATACATGGACTTAAAAGACGGCCTTAGAGGTATCGGCGCCCGCCGGTTTGATGAAGAGGTAGTCCAGGCGGGGATGGTGATGTGTGAAGATATTGTAACAGAAAGAAATGTGGCACCCATGGGACGAGGGTCGTGAATTGGAGCAAGAAGCGAGGGCTTTAGCCAAGGCCACGGGTTTTAACGTTCCGATGCACAAGGTGGAGTACTTCAAGGAAACTAGACGCTATTTGGGGGTATTTTGACGTGGGGACGAAGTCAGGGTTCTCCTCATGGATGCAGACTTTGGTAATCGTGATGATTCCTACTGGTTTGAGGCCTTTAGTCTTACGGAGCCTAGTGTAAGAGAGAAGGAGGTGGAAGGTGAACAGGAAGAGACAAGGATAGTGGTATCAGGGTTAGAAAGAAGTAACAGTGACTGCAAGGGGCGTGGATCATACGATGCATTTCATTTCTATATTCAAAGATGTAGTCAAAACTGAGCCTGTTAATCAGAATAGTTAGGCAAGATGAGTTAAGGATCTCGCATAGTGTAATGTAGAGTTGAACGAACAGTCTTCTTTGAATCTTGTGTATCTACTGTAACTGATCTTTGAGCAACACATTCTTCATAATGTACGAGACATCTAAGAAGGAATTTGTCATATTTTTCTCATGAAACACCAAACACCCAGCCAAGACAACTAGTTCACCCACATTCTTTATAGAATGAACGATCCTTTTTTTTCTCGTCTCAGTCCATTCCTTTACATAGCAGAACCAGGCTCCAAGGGCTTGGGATGCTTCCTAATAGTCCACTGTAATCTTTCATTATCTAGTCTTGATCTCCACATCTCTGGTCCAGCACCCCAAGCAGAACGCTGCGCAAGAAGCTCACCAATAGAATCTGCAAGTGCGTAAAGGATTTTCGTTCTTGGGTCATGTATCTTGACTTTGCCTTCAGTGGGGGGGCTATAAATCCTGATTCTGAGGTCGGTTATTGGGCAGCCACACTGAATAAATCTCTGAGCAACAGCGTAGATGATTGGGTCCCCAAGCCGGGCATGAATCAACAGGCGTTCAAGTGGTGCGTTAGTCAGGCGAGTGCGGGGATTGACAAGTAGTCGTTCAAGGTCTTGAGCCATCAAGTTCTCATCTTTACGACTGTCAAGTGTTAGGAGAGAAACTACTTCAAACCCTCCAAGTATGGTACTTACAGCAGGTTGATTTCTAGCTCCCTGATTTGCCTTATAGCAGCATCATTCAGGTTCTCTGTCAATTGGTAAGATCTTGCAATGCCACTTGAAACCTTCCAATATTTAGCGTGTAGGAGATTCCTGAAAAGCTTCTCAGCGCCGTCTTCTGTGTCATCCTCCCAGTGGTCTGTCCTATCGATGTATGATGGCACGTCCATTTCTGAGACCTGCATTCTTGAAGGGTTATGGTGACTGTATTTCTCGATTTCCTCTTCCATAGAGATGGTGTGTTGCATATTGAACGTATGGCCAGGGCGATATAGATTTGCGGGCTCCGTCCAGCCTTCCCAAGGCTTTCTTTGTGGTGGCCAATGTTCTGGTTGCCATCTTTGTACAGTCCATTGACGACGTTGTTCAAACTCAGAAAGAGGGCCTGGAGTAGGAGAGGAAATAGGAAAAGATTGGGAACCACTATAATGGGTTTGGGCGGCACTGAACATGGACGAAGGTTGGGTGACTTGGGTTGAGACAGTAGTACCTGAACCACGTTTGGCCTCTGTTGTAGATTGCTGATGTGACAAAGAAGTAGATGAGATACTCTTATCATTTGAATGCTTCTCCTTTTTGTGTGCCCACATGCCGGCGCCCTGGATGCTGGTTGCCCCGAAATTGAAGTTGTGGCCCTGTCCAGGGTTGCTCATCTGACACATAGTGAGTTAGTACACTACCATCCACATTAGAAAGATACAATGCTACTTACCTTGCGGACTGTTCCAACCCAGAGAACAGAACTCACAAACGCACGAAAATCCCTATTCGCCTTGATCATACAAGTATCCAACTTGGTTGTTGAATGTGTTGATGTTGTTGTAAAGAAGAGGGGTAAGAGAGGGGTTCAAGACTCTTCTTTGTACTTGAGGAAAGGTCAACCGACCCAAACTAGGCAACTACTGATCGTTACACAGCATCCGAATCAATGTTTTAGCTTAGCTGGGATTGGCTGGCAGGGGTAGATGTAAATGTGTGAAAGTGAATAGATTTTTTGACAGCTCTCCTTTATAATACCATAGATATCCAGATGTATATCTGCTCCTTAACACGTTCTTGTTCAACCTAGACGCACCTTTCAGCACAATACTGTGAATATTTATCAAACCCGCACGTACAGCAGATTCAGAAGCAAATCTCATCATACTGAAGATTCTCCCAGCCATCCTTTATCCTCCAGAATGTTTCCTTATCTGTCCAGTCCATATCGGAAAACAATGACCCGAAAACACCACCACCAATGAGATGTTTCAGAATACGATGTTAACTGGTATGAGAGTGAAGAGAAAACGATAGATAAGGCAAGACTCTACTTGACCTGTGGTTTCAAAAGGCATGGGAATTCACTAAACTCTCTACCTCATACCTCAACCATGTGTGGTTATAATTGGCTGGGATTAAGCGAACAAAAAGGGGAAGAATAAACGGATAATATATGCAGAAGCGTGTTATCGTTATGAGTGAAAGATGGGTGAAAATGAGCGAGGATTTCTACTCCTCTCATCTCAGAATGGTTTGACTTAAAAGGGGCTTAATGAAGAAGCAGATTGATACCATGATACCCAACAAGCTTGCTATCTAGATGCTCAATTCGTTTTGTCTTACACCTTACAAACACCCTAAAAGAAGACTTTAGGCAAGGGATTTATCGGATGAATTTGCCTTGTGGCACACTGCGTTCCTTGGGTAAAGTTGCTGTCAACTGGGGCAGCTGAAACATCAACCAGACCTTGTAGGTTGTTGTACTCTGCAACTTCTGCTGGACCTATCAAAGGCTCACGTGGGGCACTAGAACATATTCAGAAGTGGCCTGATTGATAAAATGATGTCAGTGTCTGGAAGCCAATAGTTCACTTGAGTAGAGCCTAAAAGCGTGTTGTTAACATGATGAAGATGTGTTTATCGTGACTAGTGTTTTCCCCAAGGAGCTATGAGAGTAGAGTAGATCTAGATAGTTGTTTGTGGGAGGAAGGAAATCAAGTTTGGAGAGATAGGCTGGATTAAGTGCACTCAAACCCTGATGCGCCCTGCCTCTATTATGTTGTCCCAACATTGAGATCATGATGCTAGAATGTATGAACCATACAGTGAAGTTGTTCGGCTCCCACTAGACAAAAGCGTTGACTCCACCAATCAAATTCTAGTATGGGAACTTAAATTCACGCTATTTGACTGATCTACTCATGTGGACTGATCAAGACAATTAACCAAAATTCTTAGAATAATTGAAGCAATTATCAAGTCGCATACCCAACTTGATTCCAGTACTTCCAATCCTCTTCTCCGTATACTTTTCCGTGAATCACAATTGTATATGCCCTACCAAGGATCAGAGTAAACGTTAGAAGTTTCACATTCTCAAACTTGTAGGATGTAGCTACTGTAATGAAAGGAACAAAATGGTGGTGGGTAACTATGGCTTGAATTGTAACAGGACGGACAGATGCAAGGTATTGTATTGAGATCTGGGGATGTGCAAGCATGCCTTCGTACAGTATTTATAGCTTTTTCATGGTGACAACTGGTAACGACCTTACAAAGGTCAGTGAGTAAATTTAACAATCTTCAAATGAAAGAGACAGGCTATATATAGACATACAACTTCCCTATCCCAGAGAAGGTATTAAAACTGTCTGCTTGATAATAGTTCACAACATGGATCTTTCAATAAAGTGCCAATGCCTCTGCAAAGAGCTGCTTGTCTGGTTATATTACCTCAAGAACCGCTCCGTGTATATGCTCCACGCTTTATGTACAGTACTTTCAGAATATTCCAAAAAGGGTGACATTTTCTTCATAAGACAATATTCAAGACAAGCTCTCTGACCTCCACAGGCAGAGGTCTTAGAATAACAGCCAACTGAAGGGAACCCAAGACAAAAGATACTTAGATTGTTGGTGATACTTTAGTGGCGTAACAAGGAAGATGTTTTTAAAGATGCCTTTTAGTGTAACTTCTGCGGGAGTTGTCTATAGCTTGAAAGTTGGAATCAACAGGCCACGGTATAACGTAGTTATATAAGCAGAACTTCCCTGCCGTAGGCGCGATATCAAATGCCTGTAGTTACAGTCATGAGTAGGTATTCAGAGGGATCTGGTAGCTGGCTGGCTAGGGTTGAGTAAACTTGCTTCTGCACTAGAAAAATCGAACTTCAATTGTTTGACTACGCTGACTGGGACGATTCGCATTGGTCAATGTAATTGGTTTGCGCCTACAAGGTGTGTGATGTTTCGCAATAATTATCGTAACTCTTTAAGCAGTGAGTTGATGCGTTAGGTCTAGTTTGCTAGATGCGAAAAGGGGCAGTAAACTATTTCCTTCTCATGTCTCCTTTCTGGGTTGGATTTTAGCAATTAACCTAGGTAAACCTTTCGAGAGTTGAGACAACCACTTTACTTGTCACACAATAGCTGGTAAACATTATTAGTCACTTAAAACTCTTAACATAATTAAAGACTGTGTATCAAGTTACCTGAGTAATGGATAAGCACTGCCGCCTCTTTGTCCATCGCGTGTGTGCTTCAACCATTGTTCCTAGCTGGATGCCCAGAGTCACTTTCTAAGCAGGAGAATATTGTAAATCCTGAAGCTTGTTAGCAAGCTATGTCAGTATATCGATTTTAGTTCTCTCAAACAACGTTCCGCAAATGGAATAGGTTTCTATGGAAACCCAAAATTCCGTTCCACCTAGAATATTTCCAGAGGACCATTTAAATGGAATCCTTCCTTCTATTGAAGAGGCTCGAGCATTAAGGTAATAGCAAACCAGCAACGGAATGACTAGAGTTAAAGTTAAGTAGAACGCGAGGAAAAACATGTTTCTTATATACAACACCCTCCTAGAGAGAAGTGTGTGAACAGAGGCGTTCATATTCAACGTTATTCAGAGACCAAGGACACTAGACAGACACTAAAAAGTTTTTAATCTTGGAATTCGAAGCCTAAAGGTGAATGCACATATGTTCAATAGCCGGTATACGTGTCTAGACTTCTCACATAGGGCTTCCTCGTGGTACCAGCTTGCTTGCATAATGAAGTAGAATTAACCTTGGAGACATATAGCCATCGAGCTTTTATACAGTACTCAACAATCGCCACCACGCGTCTAAAACCCTCTTACGACGCCAAGCCCTCGCGTAATCCAAAAAAAGAGATAAACAAACCCCAGAAGCAGCAAAAGAGTTCAGGCCCAACCCCCGCTCAACGGAGGCAAGGCCCTACATCTCTCGGTCCCGTGCAACCTATTCAACCACTACAATTATCAGCACATATCAACCCAATAAATCGACGAAAAACATACCTTGAATATTATCGAACACCGCGGATCACGGATTGAGTGACGAAACAGCTTCGTGGTGTTGGCGCTTATGGGTGAACACCACTAACTGACTGGGCCAGGCGCATAGTTCCCAGTTTTCGTGAGGGAAATGTGGTATTTGGGCATGTATATTGGTGTTTTGTCATTTTGTGGGGCTGAGGGGGATGCGAGGGATTTGATTGGTGGGTTGAGATTTGATGAGGGGGGGTTGCGCCTTTTCTTCGGGGGAGGGAGGGGGTTGTGGCGCTAGTGCTGAGGGGTGCTGGTTGAGAGTGCAAAATGGAATTCCAGAGAGGCGGTGAGGATATAAAAATAGCAATCAGACCAATCAAAGTGCAAGATTTTGTATAAAGTACGGTGGTCAATTATTTGTATACGATACGTTTATTATCCTACAACTAAACGATTGCCACGTAGGCTTTGTGATGGGCTACGATTTGGGGTCGATCGAGGTATTGGAGAGCCACTAGATGATACAGAGACTCTCTGTCTATTTAGAGACGTATGTGGGGGCGACATGGCGATAGTTTAGTCGTGGTGTTAATAAGGTGTACGCGATACTCGAGTACGTACGGACTATGGTAAATGCGGCCTTCCTATTGGTCTATCGGGCCCGGTGGACCTTTTTCCGCGCCATGTGATTTATTCTATAGAAATTCTATAGAATAGGGGGTATAGAATGGAATTCTTCTAGACCTCGACCAAATGGAATGGAATCCTTCCAGAGGGGAGGTCTGGAATGGAATGGAATCCCAAATGCCGAACGTTGCTCTCAAAGAAAACGTATAAGTGGCATTGGAAACCCAAAGATCGGATGGGATAAGTCAAAACTTCAGTCAAGTCACTTCTTCAACATCGCAAGCCTAATGAAAAGATATGGGTCTTCTATTGCAACTAGGTCCTCTGAAGTAAAACTAAAAGCAGAGGCCTGAAACAACAATTTGAAAAACGCAACGTAACCCATATGATATTGACGCAGATAGTCCATCTGCTTTGGAAAGAGAAAGGGAGCGGAGTCAACCCAACAAAACCACAAGCCCCTTAAAGACGGACATGAAGTAAGATCCTCAAAATCAAAACGGCGCCTCCTATCTACATGTCCGCCAAAACAGTATCACCGATAATCGGTCCATCAGGTAATCTCTCGGTACCCTCGAGCAACGACCATTTGTCCCATGCGAATCCATCAGGACATTCGCCTTCGATTTCAACACAGGTCCAATTTCTCTTTAGATCCCAAGTCAACTCGCTGCTCTTTGGATACATTTCCTTCATCTTCTTCTCCACGTGCTTGAAGAGTTTACGAGCATCCCTTCTTGCTCTTCCGCCATATTCAAAAGGAGGATTTACGATTGCGCAAAGAATGTAGATATGAAGAGCTCGAAGAGGAGTAGGTCTTAGTGTGGGTTTAAGGAGTTCGTCGAAGAACATGGAGAGGAAAACGGACTCTTCTTCTACAACGGAGAGGCGTAACTTTCGAAGATGAAGCGCATGTTTGAGTTGGAGGGGCGGGGAGATGGCGTATTTTACGATAGGGAGGTAGTCGGTTGGGAGAGGCATGAAGGTTTTTGCAGCTTCCGATGGTGGAATGAGCCAGCAATTGGGGCTATAAGTTACTGATTAGTGAAACTATTTGTTCAACAGGGGGCTATGAAGGACTTACTTGGAGCATATTTGAAGGTTTTTAATCAACGCGACAGTCTCGGGGCGGACATACTTGAGACTATCACATACTTCCAAAGTGATTGTCACCATGAAGTGGTCAAAATAGTATGCCAGAGCATCCCGGTAAATTATAGGGCTGATTTCAAGTGCTGGAAGAAGAGTCTTGAGGAATATATCTCTGGGAGTAACGTATGGAGAACATTCAAAGATAATGTAATATTCCCAGATCTTGTTGCGGACTTTGCTGGGCAATCGTTTGAGGATGTTCTTGGGTCCGTCGGATACTTGGAGAGCTACACTTTTGGTAGGGACAGGTGCATCGATCTCATCGACCTCATCTTCAACAGATGTTGTGTCACTACCCATATCTCTGGTTGTTACTACTCCGCGGGCATTTTGGATCGTTATTGGGGCCGATCGATGGACTGGGATCCTTGCGGATCTCAGATTCTCAGTAACTGGCAGAGAGAAGGAGGTCATCTATAGAAGTATGGGTATTAGCTTATGACACCCAGGCAAATTAGAAGTGTATACATCGCTTGCTTACGTTGAGAGATAGCAACTGAAAGCAGTTGACAGGATTGTGAGAGAACGCGCGAGTGTGCCTGATGGTTACATGCGCCCAAAGTTTGAAATTTTCAGAGATAGAGAGTGAACGTCAAGAAAGAGGGGGTGGCAGGACAACAAAACAAGGCGCATGCTACTTGGAACGGAAAAATGTTGTCAGGCAGAAGGAGTGAATCATTAGGCTATGGCACAAGCACAACAAAAACCTCCTTTCACTCAAGTAGTAATTGATAAAAAAGGTCATGTGGAACTTCTACTTAAATACTAGAGCTAGATCCACAGGAGGAAAAGTAAGCTCCAGCAAACCAACCTTGCTTCTAATTTTTAAGATACTTGCTTTGATTGTCTCAGGACTCTCCGTTATTTGCTTTGACTATCTAAAGTATATCGAGTAATGAAATACTTTCCATTAATTCCCGCAAATAGAGAGGAAAGGCCTACTACTCTCAATACTTGCAGTGCGCTTCAGTATGAGAATAGCATCACAATTCTAGCAAAGCTCGCAAAATCTGACTAAAAGTGGGTTTAAGTCGCTTAAATGTTTTGCAATCATAACCACATCTCAATTCTTAATTTTTTACAAGCATACAAGAGTAGCTCATGACAACCTGTATTTGGGATATTATTTCACCCTGTTGGTATTTACAAAAGGCAAGACACGCACCCCTCAAAGCTATTGTTCTTGAACACTCCTGTTTTTGGACAAGAAGCTGTATGTTATAGCTCTTTCTCCTTTGCCACCTTCTCCCAGCATGTATTAATAATGGTATGAGATATATATAAAATAAATACCACTTATTAATTCTCTTGTCAAATGCCAGAATAAACCACCTGTGACCAGACCATTGTATCCAATTACACACAACTACAGCTGTAACTACTCTACAGTAATCCCTTTGAGCCTTTGTTAATTATACGTTCTTCCTTTATCAGTCTGATATCACACACAAACAATTTCCAATCACACGACAGTTGTTTTGCCACACGTAATGTTGAGTCTATGGCTGGGCCAGCAGACAACAATTGGTCTCCCTCTACCATATACTCCTTATGCAGCCTAGTCTGAGGTCTGAGGTTGAAGATTTATGGTGGTTAGAACAGTTTTAGTTATTCTTCACTCCATTGCTTGGAATTGGGGTTACAGTGAATCTGCATGGTTGAGTACAGAATTTCACAAATAGAAGATGCTTAGCCAACTTTGTCTTTCAATTCTACTCAGCCCCCAAGAAGATTGAAAATGAGAAGTGTAAATGAATTAGAGACAATATTTTCTTTGTTTGTGACCATTGATCAATGGACTGTGGACTATAATCAACACACAAGGTCAAAGCCAACAACAATTTACTAATGTCAAAGCAATTCTAGAAAGTGTCAAAAATCTTGTTCTCAAGGACTAAAAGATGTTCAATGAAACCAGACTCCATGTTCAAAGTAATCATATATCTCAACTAGAACTCTATATACTGGGTCCTCAAAAAGTAAAGTCCATTTTCCCAGTACAAGAGTTGCGCTCTTCTTCCTCTTTGTTGAGTTTTGACGGTACTCAAGTTTTGAAACTTTTGATTGCTATTCAACAATAATCCAGAAGTTGTGATTGTTAGCAAGTATAGACAAGAAAACAACAGCAAAACTTGTCTTCTCGTAAAGCAGAATTCTACTATTGTGAGGGTAGCTAATTTTGAATGGCAGTTGAAAAGTCAAACTTTCAAGTGTAAACACAAGACCCGAGTCGCAAAGATATTCTTTTGGTAATAGGAAATCCTTTTCTACCTTTCGATTTCATCCCCACTCCAGTAACATATTCCTTAGAACAGTATACACACATCCCAGAGTCCATGATCGCCCAAACGCCATAATATACACCAAAGTTCGCTCCCTATCAAGACCGTTTTCAAATCTTAGCCCCTGCTCCTGCCACCCACAAAATTCGAGGTGATGTCATCGTTCTGGCTCTCCTCAAATATCGGAAATCCTCCATCCTCAAGATCAAGCTTTTACTCTTATAAACTCCCACCAGGAACACCAGTATGGCCATCCTTCCTCATCTCCTCCTTCCTCCTCCTAATCTCCTCAACTAGCTTCATCTGCTCCTTAAGCTTTCCCTCTCTCTTATTATCCTCATCAATAGCTGCTGCTTCCCAAACTACAGCATAACAATCAGCATTCTTTCAGCGAAAATCCTTCCATTCCCTGCCTCCGTTCTCTCGCTATCCATTCCTTTTCATTACCCCCCGCCCATCTTTGCGCACAGAAGAAAAAACATACCATGTCTATCACTCTTACTATACTCCTTCAGCTTCCCCACAAAAGAATCAAAGTCCTCCTGCTTCCCAATGCGATTCTCCAAGCTTCTGCGCTGTAACTCGGGGTTGTATTTCTGGAAGAGCTCTTCTTCGGTGGGGGAGACGTAGTAAACTAAGGCTGGACCGCCGACAGAGCAGCCTACAAATCTGTACGAAATATCAAGTCAGATAATGCGCCATTGAAGCAGAGTGAGGGGGGTAGTTGGAGGGGTAAGGAAGAGGAATGCGAACGCCAGAGTCATTTTCCCCCACATCACCCAGTTTGTTGGTTTAGGTGGCATTGTTGCGGAGGTCGAGAGGTATGGTTGATGTTCAATTTATGGGGGTTTGATTGGTGGTGTGGTGATTGTGAATTGAGTTGTATGTGGATTTTGCGATTTGCTTGAAGCTGGAGGTTCATTGACATCACCAGCCCAAGCTCTACTCCAGTAGGATCGGAGATCGGCAAAAAATTGTACATCAATTTTGGGCCAATCAGAGGTCTTGAATTGGCATCATTTATTTTATTTCACCACAACATCATAAGCGAATAAAAATAAAAGATCGCTTCTGTTTCGTTTACTATTACTTGAGAACACTCATCAAAAGGTATCTTAGAAGATAATTGTAATTGGTTACCGACTCTTCATTTTTACCAATCAAGCTTCGGTACCGAGTAACACAGTTTGTGGTTGTTGTTGGACTTCCAAGTTGTGGCTCAGCCGTGGCTCAGCAGGCCGCTTTTTGGTCTGATTTCTGCCCAGGTGGGTGTCACTGTGTCAAATAAAAGCAAGTCTATAAATATCCAAACATCTAAACATGGTGTGACCGACATGAAGCTGGAAAGTTCAGCTTCCAGCTGTAATCTGAACTATTCACTTGTAGCTTCAAATGAAGGTCATATCGTTTTCCCTTTCTCTAAAAAAAAGTGATACTTTGCCTCGCTTACTCATCCTGTCCGACTACGAGGTTTGATGAGCGGGCTCCGTCATCGTTTTCCTGTTTGATATCCCCCCAGACCAAGACCTTCAAGACCCGCAAGTGGATGGGACTTTTGATTCCGCTTAGTGTACGGAGTACGGAGTACGGAGCCAGAACTGCAAGAATTCGAAGGGAAATAATAAACTGTCAGTTGTCAGCTTTTAATAAGTGATTAGTTACTTGAGTACTCGTACTTGGAAAAACAGAAAATGGGTTCGGCTTGTTCCATGGCAAGCTCCAATGATTAGATCAATGATGAGGTTATCCAGGATCTATATCCTTGAAACGAAGATTCTGTCCACCAATGAATTGCACAGTGTTCCTGAACAAACAAGGAAACTGAGGTGATCGTCGCTAATTCATGGCTCTCCCCTGCTGTTTCTGAGACGATGGCATTCTGTTGCACAACTTGCACCTGTAAAAAACTGCAGGTCGGTTCTCTACAGCGCCAAATTTAACCCCATACCAGTACTGTGCCAGTCATATTGTCAATGCAGAAATGACCTAAGTTTCGCGAGCACTAATTGTTGTTTTCTGGCTTGAAGGTTAGCGAAGAGCTCATAATAGGTTGCGGGAGTAATTGAATAAACTATTAGCGCAAAAAGATGCGAGGTTTAGTGACCTAATTTTCAGCAATAGAAAGAAAGGAAAGAAAGGAATTGGTTGGTGTTCTATTGTTGTCAAAGGACCTGGAAGCACAAGCAGCCGAGTCGGCTTCTCCTTCACCCCTGAACGTAAGCTTCGCCCGTCCGTGTCCTTCTTCATCCACCCCTCAACTCAACTCTAGTCTCAGACGATCCGATTCTGCAAACAACAACAGCAAAGCTGGGCTTATGATCGAGGCCCGACCAACCGAATCTGATATAACTGTACGACACCTTCCGAGCTTTTCTCGAGCTGCGCCAACCAACATCAACTTCTATTTCGCTTTTAATATTGTCGCCCTTTCCATTCCTGTGATCTCCTACCAACGAACCCCAATTCGCCCAGTTGTCGCAACAAGTGAAAAAAAAAAAATTTAAACAACAGAAACAACTGAAATTTGGGGGAGGAAATTGGATTGAATAGAAGAACATTTGGTATTGAAGGGTAAAACGAACCTGGGCTCTGGCCAGAAACAGGACACATCGAACTACGGAGGCACCGCAAACACAAACAAGGGCGAACCGCGACGAGTCCACGAGTCCGCAATTTATTTATTAATTGGGGCAATAGAAAATACGACACAATGGCATACGAACAGAACGCATACCAACCGCCTCAGAGGCCATATAATGGTAGAGCAGCACAGCGTCCTGGTCCCCCCCAAGACTACAACCAAGGACCTCCGCAACAATACCCTCCTCAACAATACGCGCAGGATGGCTACGGTTACGATGACTACAACAATCAGGGTTACGCGCAAGAATATGATCAGGGCTACCAGGATCCAAATGGAGGCGGAAGAGGTAACGGATATCCGCCCCAGAATCAGGGCTACCCACCACAACAAGAGTACTATGGAAATAGAGGAGGAATGGCACCTAGAGGTGGAGGAAGGGGACCACCAATGGGACGGCCTCCTCCGGGAAATATGAGAGGGGGATATGGAGGTGATCAAGGTAGAGGATATCCAAATGGTGTACAAATGGGGAGAGGAGGCAGGCCCGGTCCTCCGGGCAGACTACCGGGTTCTGATCCAGGACGTAAGTTATAAAAAAGCACTTTTGCCCACTATAAAGACTAACAAAAAATATAGCAAAGGGAATAGGTAGAAAGCCTCTGAAGACCCCACCATTGTCCCCCGATGTATTGCCAAATGATAACCCTTTCCCAACTTTTCCAGGATCCCAGAAGAAAACATCGATTTCAGAAGAACAGAAAATAATTGAGCAAATGGCTTTGATGGAAGTTGGTGGACCTGCCCCGAAAGGACGACCACGAGGACCCGGCAGTAAAGGCAGCCGAACCGATGACTATGGACGCCCTTCAATGGATAGTCAGCGAAGAGGGGCACCTCCGGATGATTATGGTAGGCCTAGTATGGAAGGAAGAAGACCAGGACCCGATCCCCGTGGAAGACCATCAGGTGAAAGCCAACGTAGTATGACAAGAGGCTACCCCCCTCAGCAAGGAGGTCCTCCAGGAAGAGCGCCATCGGCTCAAGGATACCAACAGCCACCACAAAGTGGTTACGCTGAGCCTGGATATGATGATAGAGAGAACTTTGGACCTCTTGAGAGAAGCACCACAAATAACTCAATAGGACGTCAAGCCCCAATGCCAATGATGGATCCCAATGCACCATTTCAAAATGGACCTGGACCTGCCGGAAGGGGAGGACCACCAAGACCTTCAACGGCTGGAGGACAACGTGTACCACCTCAAAGACAATACCCACCCCAGGGTGGTCCCCCACAAGGCACCCCCCCTCAAGATGGATATGGACGAGGGCGTGGACAACCTCCTCCAATCGATCCTTATGCACCACCTCAGAATTACCATGCTCATTCACAAAGTGAGAGTATCAATGAGTTTTACGACGCTTATTATGACTCCCCTATCCAACCGCAAATGCGTCGCCCTTCAACTGATTCTGAAATGCCAAATTTTGATGCTGTCCCAAATAACCCTGGAAATCATCGACGAGGAACATCAATAGACGAACATATTCAAGCCCCACAACCAAACGGCTTCGCTCCACAACTAAAACCTGTCAAATCCCAACCCGACTTTCGTAATCGAGCACAACCACAAGCAGCTGTGTTCGATATGGCTCCTCCTATGCCAAATGCTTATCCACAACAAGGATATGATGATGGATATGGGGGCGGTCAAGGAGGATATGATCAATACGGCCAAGGACCACCGGGAGGTTATGGTCAATATAATGAAGGCCTAGTACCACAAAATGGGTTTGTTCCACCACCACGAAGTGCTTCAGCAGCTCCAGGAGCCGGGCGCGGTGCACCTGGATATGTTGGTCTTCCCGGAGGCCCTCGCCCTGGCCTTCCACAAGGACCTGGTCCAATTCGTGCTAACACTATGCAAAACGGCCCCCCAGCTCCAGTTCGTGCCGGTTTAATTCCTAACTCTGTAGCCAGTTTGGCAGCGAACAAACCTACACCTGTTCGTAATTATAATGGTATGACACCACAGCCCACTCCGGGTCAGGGACCTTCACCGCAAGCAACTCCCTCAGTAGGAGGGCCACCAGCACCACCCTCTGTAACTGTGCCCGAATTGGAACAGCTTAGAGCGAAAACGAAAGCAAACCCTGCCGATCAAATTACTGGACTTCTCTACGCCAAAAAGTTGATTGAAGCTTCTGAAATCCTTGTACAAGTAATTCCTGATCAACGGGCTAGAGATAAGGCTCGAACAAAGTATGTTATGGATGCTCATAAGATGTTAAAAAAACTTGTTGCCGCTCAAAATACCGAAGCCATGTTTTTCCTCGCCGATAGCTACGGTAAAGGTGCTCTGGGATTGGAAGCAGACAATAAGGAGGCTTTCACACTCTATCAATCCGCAGCCAAAGCTGGCCACGCAGCAGCAGCTTACCGTACAGCAGTCTGCTGTGAACTCGGTAACGACGAAGGGGGTGGAACTCGTAAGGACCCTCTCAAAGCGATCCAGTGGTATAAGCGAGCTGCAACCCTCGGCGACACACCTGCTATGTACAAAATGGGTATGATCCAACTCAAAGGACTCCTTGGGCAACCTAAAAACCCTCGCGAAGCCGTAGGCTGGCTCAAACGTGCCGCCGAACGCGCAGATGCTGAGAACCCCCACGCCCTCCACGAACTAGGACTCCTCTTCGAAGCGGAGCAAAGTCCCGAGTCCTCAGTCATGAGAGATGAAATGTATTCCTTCCAACTTTTCAACCAGGCCGCCGAGCTGGGCTACAAGTTCTCACAGTTCCGTCTGGGATGTGCGTATGAATACGGGCTCTTTGGATGCCAGATTGATCCAAGGACAAGTATTATGTGGTACTCGCGGGCAGCTGCTCAGGAGGAGCATCAGAGTGAGCTGGCGCTTAGTGGGTGGTATCTTACGGGTTTCGACGGAGTATTACAGCAAAGTGATACCGAGGCCTATCTTTGGGCCCGTAAGGCGGCTATGGCGGGACTGGCGAAGGCAGAGTATGCGATGGGGTATTTCACGGAGGTGGGAATTGGGAGTCCGGCGAACTTGGAGGATGCTAAGAGGTGGTATTGGAGAGCTGCTGGTAAGTTTCTTTTTACCTTCTTCTTCTTTTTGATAAAACTGACATGTTTTACAGCGCAAAACTTCCCCAAGGCACGCGAACGTCTTGAGGATCTGAAGAGAGGCGGTAAGAATGCTACCGCCAAGTCGCGAGAGAGGATTTCTAGATCCCAGAAGCAGGAGGGTGATTGCGTTGTTATGTGAGTAAGCGATGAGACGAGAATGAGATCAAGATAGAAATGTGAATTGGGGAATGGGGGCTGGACCCAAAGTTATTCTCGATGGGATAGAAGGAGATTTTTTTTCGCGTGGGATATCAAAAAACTTGGGCGTACTCTTTTTTGCTCTGAGTTCTACCTGTTTGTAAGATACTGTAATCGATGGAAGGGTATGGGGAAAGGGGCAGGGCAGGGGGAAAGGGAGTAGGCAGGGGGTGATGGGAGGTTTAGATGGAGTGGAATGAAATGATGAAATGAAACTTGAAAGTGAGAATGGACTTGCTAACATTTGAGTGTCAGATGTGATAGTGAGGATAAGATCTGAAGGATGGTATTACAGGTAAGCCTAGAGACGGGATGAGCAAACCCCCACGCCAAAAATGAGGGAAGATCACGACAGTTAACATCCGCATTCTAAAGTTGTTCACAGGACCTGAAGACCATTTGATACACATAGACTCCACATTGGTATTTATCAGAAAGGAAGCAACAAATGGAAGATCAATAATATACACTTCCTCCTCGCCGCTAACCACATCCGAATATTCGAAATGCAATGCAATGCAAAAAGCATCAAGATGTCGAAGAATCAACATAACCTCCTTGGATATCTACCCCTTTAACAACATTCGAGGTCTATTTATTGTAACCATTCCTTTTCGCTTGCCCCTCTCCATTGCACCCTCACTCCTCCCACAGGTTATCGACAAAGTAATTTGCGACTATTTCTTAACAGCATCCACAACCTTCTCCTTGATCTCCCCAGCCTTCGCTACGACATTCGATTTCGCGGCCTCGAGTTCGAGGGCTGCTTTACCTTCAGGCGAGTTTCGGTACATCATGATTCGGGAGACTTGGATTACGCCGACGACACCGAGGAAGAAGTTTACTGTTGCGAGGCTATTTTGTGTATTAGTTTTCCATTGGTCTTGTATAGATAGAGAGGGAGAGGGAGGAGGGCGAAGGGGCAAGGGAGACATACAGAATATTTCTGGGCTTGATAATCAAACACCATCTTGTCCAAATAGCACCTGTAGCTGTGAGGGAGGCATTTTGTGCGAGGGAGAGCTTCTCTGCTGGACGGTAGAAATCTGATACTCCGGCAAGGACGATACACCACTGTCAATCTTGTTAGTTTTTGTTTTGGAAGATACTTGTGATGCTGGGAATTTTGTTGAGGAGTTGGATTTTGCGAGTAGGAACTGCTTGAAGCTTGGAAATTTGATCGGATGGAGGGAGGGTAAATACCTTCATGACAGGAGCCCTATAAATAACGATTAGCAATAATTCTCAGCAGGTTCCCCTTCTTTCCTAGTTCTCAATTGCCCGTTCGAGCATTCCTCTCAAAATCCCATCCTCAACCCCGCCAAATCCCAAAACAACCTCCCATCCGCCCAATTCCTTTCCCAATTCCAAAGGAATATAATCAAACATACCAGAAATGCACAGTCTTCAATCCAATAGGACTCTCCCACATCCTCTTAAACCAGCTCTGCCCCGCTGCAGAATCCGGCGCAGCAGTACTCTGCCATCTTCGACCCTGCTGCTGGAAACGCGGTCGGAAAGCTCTAGTTGCTTGCGAAGCGTAAAAGGTATTTGCGCGGAAAGCTGGACGAGCAGCGCGGAGGAGGGAGGACGTTGGGGCCATTTTTGTATTTTTTTGATAGCTGCTTTGTTTTACTTCGGGCTCCGGTATCGAAAGTTGGAAGGGATAATTGAGAGTGGAGAGAGATCTGGTGGGAGGCAGGAAGAAAGACAACCAAGAGAAGTCAAAGGTGAAAAGGTGAAAAGAACAATTCCTGGTGGATTGGGGTGCCGTATAGAGAATTTCACTTCACCGATATATCGTGAAAGGGAAATTCGTTGAATCTCGCTATTCTGGTGATGGCGGATGCGGGTTGACTGCCAGCCCAGATACTGTAGCTCTCTCCAGTACCCGTACTGTATTCCCCGAATATCGGAATATCGGCGGGCCCTGCATAAAGCAGCATCAGCCTTGACCTCACCTGCACCTCACCACCACCACCAGATCTCTCTCTAGCGCAACTGCAATTGTCTCCCAACCACCAGAAATTCCGCCTTCGTCGATATCAAAATCACACCTTTATTTCCACCTGGAACTTTGAGAGGAAGAAAGAAGAGATGTCGGCCAAATACGCTTTCTCGCAGACGTTGAAGGAGGTGCGCTTTTTGTTCTGCCAGACGGGTGAGACGAGCGCGGGGGCTAGGTTTGGATCCTGGAATTGTTGGATATGGGATATATGCTGATGGGATTTGCCCATAGAACGTTCCTTGCGCGCGCCTACCCAACTATGAAGAAGAATAACCCACATACACCCATCATGCTTCGGGAGGCAGCTGGTACCCCAGCGCGAGTCTACGCACGATTCGGTATGTCTTGAGATCCTCCACGCAGGGCAGACTATTAAGAGAAAGAGTTTGGGAGAGGAAGAGAATGGGATACTTCGTCTGGTCTCTCTTGGGAGGGAGGGGCAAATTTGAGGGGAAATTCGAGGGGTAATTGCTGACGGGGATGATTACAGAATTCGGACAAGAGAAGAGCGAGTCACTAGCCGGATTAACAGATAAGGAGATTGAAGAGAAGGTTTCTGGTTTGGTGAAAAATGGGCTATAATCTTTGTCAGAGGGGTCATGGGAGGGGAGACATTGTACATATAGGGACGAATGGATGTCCCGGGGAAAATCGAATACATCACATCAAAATACTCGAAAGGGTCTATCCAGAGGTACCATCGCTGTTGGAGAGATGTTCATTAGTGCTCGGCTTCTTATGGTTTGCTCTGATTTATGTTTATGTCCGGACAAGTAATATGACAGAAATACAAAGGGCCCCAAGAACAAGTGGATGAATCCAAGGCAAAATATTTCTCCCTGAATTGAGACCAAGCATCATCAGCACAAGCGAGCCAACAAGCCAAAGCGCCCCCAGAAAATTAACTTTCTTAATCTTTTACTGCTACGTTTCTTCAATGGGGATATCAACTTTGACAGCGATTCAAATAAGCGAAATAAGCGTAAGAGGAATTTGTACGACGAATGCCCATCTCCAACCGATTGCATCATTAACCCAGCCCCCAAACGGTCCTCCAAGTCCCGAACCGATGCCAAGACATATATTCGCAATACTCTGCCATATCCCTCTTCTGTGGAGAGGAACAATATCAGACATTAAGAATGAGGCAATTGTACCTATAGCGCCTCCGCCCAGTCCGGCTACAATTCGTCCGAGGATTATAACCCGTTCTTCATCGGCGAGTGCGTAGAGTGATTTCCCAAGTGCAAGATAAAATTAGTGGCTATTAAACCGTTTCTTCGACCATAGATATCGGTGAACTTTCCGGATCGTGGTTGAGATGCTGTTTTTGCGATGAAGAAGGCGTGGGCTAGCCAGCTGAGGAGCGGCATGTTATTGAATGATGTTGAGATTGGGGCTGAGAGGGGGGCTACTAGGGTTGAGTCTAAAGCTGCGACGAAGGCTCCCACTTGGGGGGGTTAGTTGTGGTGTTCTGGTGGTTGTTTTTAGAGGGGGAGTGCTAGAACAGATGCATGACTCCTTGGAATAAATTGAATGATGGGATATCCTGGGAATATTTACTGTTTACACCAGCGAAGATACTTGAGAGTTGTGAGTTGGAAGATGCTTCTTCATCGTCGATTGTACTGCGTCCATTCTCTGTAGGTGTTGACACCATCCCTGTGGGACTCGCTTAACAGCGGACTTCGCTCTGGGAGGCGTCGTTAAAAGAAGGAAAACAAAATTAAGAAAGATCGGAATTGGTGTCAATTCATTTATTCTCTTCATAAAATCCCGTTGTATCTAACATGAATCATTGAAAACCAACATAAGCAAAGCTCATACAGGATAGATTTACCCGCCCCTGCAATTGAATATCTCACTTCTCCATCCAATGGGAATCTCCAATCACTCCAGTTAGGGCAAATTCCTTCTGCACAATTTCCAACAAATCGCTGCTTCGGAAGTTGGAAGGCTTTAGGTTACTGTGGTACTGGGACTGTGGAGTCGCTGAAGTTGACGAAAATACCTTTTCGGCCACGTAGAAAACAGCTTTGTAAAATTCCCTAGGCAGAAAAGACCCCCTACGAGAAGCCACTACTCTTTGTAAACTTCTACGCGTGAGAAGGTGTTATACCAAGTAAGAGCCTCTAGTTCATAGTGTTACGTACTGTACGTGGAAAGATTTACCACGGTGTTTTACACGTGATTAACTATAACCCCAAACCCTATCGCAACACTTTAGAACCAAACCAACGCCTTTAACTCATATGATGATACATTTTCTTTCGGAGGCTGAGGTTTGTACCACGTGGCAGCCATATGGTGCTTAAATTTAGTTGTGGTAGCACGTATGAAATTGTTTTGTTGTGTAATGTTATACCGAGATCGTTCTTTCCCCCACACTTGTACTCCGTAACAAGGCTTTCATCTTCGACTTCGTACCGAGATCTTTCTTCCCCCTCACATCTATACTTCAGAATAAGAGCTTCATATTCAAGGTCCTGCTGATATTCTTTTTCCTTCTACATTTTGACTTCAAAATAAGACATTCATCTGCAAATTTCCAAAATGATGGCTACGAAGCGTTCAAGCAATGATGATTCTGGTGAAGGGAGTGTGTTGCCTGATATGGCCTCTCCAACGACAGTTCTTGGACATGATGTGGATGCCGATGATGCCCTGCTTGCTGTAAGCGGTAATCGAGAGGGTGTTGTTCTGGACGAGGCTGCGAATAAGAGGATTCTTAGGAAGATTGATCTAGTCTTGATGCCTGTGAGTAAATAATTCATCGGAAATTGAAAAGCTCTCGCAAACCACACTGACGCTAACACCCAGATACTTTGTTTTGTTTATGGTTTGACCTATTTGGATAGTAAGTCATCATTTTACCAACGATAAATTGTGAACCCATCAAACTAACTATTTCCATAGAGACTACGCTTTCATACGCTAGTATCACAGGGATCCAGAAGGATATCCATCTCAAAGGGGACAACTATCAATGGCTAGGTAGCATCTTTTACTTCGGTACAGGTTCTTCCCCCCTCTCTTCCTTCGTCACACTCTAACATATCACTATTAGGATATTTGGGATTTGAGTACCCGGCAGTCCGCCTACTCCAACGGCTTCCACTATCAAAATACATGGGTTTTTGCATCATTTCATGGGGAATTGTTCTGGCCTGCTTTACTACCGTTGATGATTTTGCTGGTGCAGTGGTGATTCGTGTCCTGCTTGGGGTTTTTGAAGCTAGCGTCAATCCAGGCTGGACATTGTTCACATCACAGGTGAGGACTAAACAATGTCTAATTCTACGCGAAGATTAATCTGCAATAGTGGTACACCAAAAAGGAACAAGCGACTCGTGTTGCATGGTGGGTAAGCTTCAATGGTGTCGCACAAATATTTGGTGGACTTATAGCATACGGCATAGCACATAACAGTAAGACTCAACACTACACAATGGCACCTTGGAAAGTGATCTGCCTGTTTACTGGAGTTCTGACAATCGCTTGTGGAATTGGGTTCCTCTTGGTTGTCCCAGACAACCAGCTTAATGCTTGGTGGCTCTCAAGGGCAGATCGTGTTCTGGCAGTTGAGCGAGTACGTGGTAACCAACAGGGAATTGGCAACAAACACTTCAAATTCTACCAATTCAAAGAAGCGCTGTTAGATCCCATAACATGGGCATTCTGCTTGATGGCACTAGCGGGGGATATACCGAATGGAGGGATATCTAACTTCTTCAGTCTTCTTATCGTGTCATTCGGATACACCCCTGAGCAAAGTCTTTTATATGGTTGTATCTCTGGTGCTCTCATTGTAGTTATTGTTCTCGCTTGGGCATATGCTACGCACCACTACGGAAAACGTATTCTGTGGGCGAATGTTGGACTCTCTATTTCTTTATTTGGAAGTATTCTTCTTGTCGCATTGCCTCTAGAGGATAACAAGGGACGCTTGGCAGGCTTCTATTTGGTGCAGTTCTGCGTTTTGGTGGGTGTTGTTATATTATCCTTCATCTCATCAAACATCGCTGGGTATGACTCTCTCCCATCCTCTTCTTTCCCTTCGCTAAACTACTACTGTAAAAAGTTACACCAAGAAAACGACAGTAGCAGCATGCTATTTCATCACGTACTGCGCCGGAAACATTATTGGTATGGGCAATACATATTTTCCCCATTTTGCCCCCTTATTAACCATATACAGGACCTCAAACATTCCGACCCAAAGACGCTCCTCATTATGTTCCAGCTGAAATCACTCTAATTGTCTGTTATGGGCTATGTATCTGCGACCTCTTTTTCATTCAATGGTATTATACCAGGCAAAACAAAAAGAAAGCGGCTGCGCGAAGTGTGCCAGGTTATCAGAAGATGGAGAATCAGGAGTTTTTGGATCTGACGGATAAGGAGAACATGGAGTTTGTGTATGAGATTTGATTTTGGTGCTTTTTTGTAGGGTGGACTTCCAAATAAGAGAGCCTTCAAGGTGCCTGTTTCTCCAATGTGGAGGAACTTTATATGCCACGCTCTTTCGCTGCTTGGAACTTGCTGTGGGATCCAAATGCGGTGCTTTATTAGCCATTTCCAAAGGTAGCTCTTGCATAATGCACGAAAACAAAACATGACCTGCGTATGGAGTTATAATCCTTCTTTAGTTTCTCCTATTGGTTTTTCCAGTACGTAGCAACCGTAATTGAGCGGTTGGAACGGTGCATATGCATGAGATTCCCCTTCTCCCACTATAACCCCTGTCACAATACACAATCCCGCTTTGGTACATCATCCAACAACTTACTGAACAAAAGCTTTGTGTATAATTGTTCATTTCTTAACTAATTGCGGCTACCATAAACATTCGTATTACTTTACAAGATGCCCGTAATCTCTCAGTCCAAATACCCCAGGATTGACGCGGACCTTCTCATACCTGATCGTGGGCAGCTGGTCAAAAATGCAACCCTCATATTTTATGACAAAACAATTGTCGCTGTTGGCGCAACAAATGAGCTGTCCGCCAAGTATAATGACTTGATGCCTATTGAGGTCCCGATTCTCATGCCAGGGTTATGGGACTGTCATATCCATTTCCATGGGACAAGAATGTACAGCACAGACGTATTGGCTTCGACTCATATGGCAGTTGCTGCTGCTCGATGTGCCCACAGCTCGCCAAAACTATTGAGGAGGCCTGGTTACCGGGTCCTAATATTTATTCTGCTGTCAGTATTCTCAGCACCGCAGCTGGCCATGGAGATGCACGAATAGTACCACTCAATATATTTCAGGACCAAATTACTCATGGTCTTCCTTGTTATTTGTGCGATGGTGTTGATGAGTGTGTCAAAGCAGTTCGAGTACAGATCAGCAATGGCGCTGAAGTCATCAAAATCGCTGCCAGTGGTGGTGTTTCTAGTGAGGGAGACGAGGTTTTGACGCAGCAGTTTAGCGATGGCTGCGATTGTGGCTGAAGCGAAAAGGAATCGTCTTACTGTAGCGGCACATTGTCACTCGAATACAGTATCATAGCAGCGATAAACGCAGGATATCGGACAATTGAGCATGCCACGCTTCTGGAGGACGAAGCTGTGAAGTTCATGGTCGAAAAAGATGTCTTATCATTTGCCACACGAAGTAGCTTGGAATTCTTGATCAAGCACTCGGATTTGTGGTCTCCTGAGCAGTACGAACAATTACGCGAGATCAAAAAGCACCATGAGGAATCCTATCAGAAAGCCATCAAAGCCGGTGTGCGTATTGTAATTGGTACGGATATCTTGATTAGCTCCTTGGAGATACCTTGGAATCATGGTATGAATGGCATTGAGTTCAAGTATGCGGTTGAGGCCGGACTTTCACCACTTCAAGCCGTCGAAGCTGGAACTGCAAATGCTCCTCAGACTTTAGGCCCGAAAGCTCCTAAATCCGGTCTATTGAAGGAGGGGTATGACGGGGTCGTGGATTTCATTGGGCTGGATAAGAACCCGCTTGATGATATTGAGGTTCTAAGCGAGGTGAGGAATGTCACACATGTTTGGAAAGGGGGCAAATTGTGCAAGGCAAATGGTCAGCCGATCAACCTTTTAGATTGGATCTATAGCTTATCATTATAAAGCTGAAACTTCCCACTGGAAAATTTCCAACGTTGAGATAGACGAAACATCTAAACCCAAAAGTTTATCGCCGCTCGTCTATTCCATACAGTCACACTTCGCGAAATTTGACTTTGAATACATTAACAGCTAGATCTCTCTTGCCTCTGATCGGTAAGTGCCTTTAAGTCGCTGACTCTATTTGGATAGTTTCACCAGCATAAATCTTGTTATTGCTCCCCAAAGAGCTTGTTGACTCTATCGTAACAAGCGAGATGCTAGTTGTATTCGAAGCTTGACGACTTACCTCTGTTTTTTGATGAGTTGCTAAGGTTTTGTTGTACCTTGGAGATGGTGTCACTAAATTGCTCATATATCGTAATCATTGAGGCGCTGCTTGGTTTGTACCGGGAAAAGTGCTCCGTGACTGGGAAGGCATGCAGCGATAATTGCAAGATAAATTTCAAGCATCGTCCCATATATTAGCTCGTCTTATAGGTCATCAAGGTCTTATATCATAACACAAGATTTTCAGAAAGCCATGAAATCGAGCTGTTTATCGGGGTCAGTTCCTTCTAGACTGTATAGCATTTTCCTGAAATCTTTGTTAACATTCTTCGGGCTCGGCAAAATCATCTATCCAATGTTCTACATAGGGCATAATGAAATTTTCAATGAAATTATCTGATTCCAAAAAGCTCCGAGAACCTCGTAATACCTGCCTTGTCGAGGATAGTCACGTGGCAGTCAGGAATAAGGTTTTTGAAATTCTTCCCAGCTGGTCCAGATGGGCCATTTTTTCTCAAGCTTTTTCAACTCCATCTAAATCCCCAGGAAGCGCCTGTTATATTATGCTATTTGGCTCACATGATAGGTAGACAACCTCGGCATAATTTGCCCAAGCCTGCCAGTTCCCCATTTCCACCTTGTCCGGAGAATCTGAATCCACTCTTTGTACCCCGCATTACAGTATGATCCATGGGTCCACATGACGAACATGCTTCGTAAAGGGAATACAAGTTGAGTAACCTCTGCTGGCCATTGAGCTGGTTGGATTTGCTGCAACAATGCAGCTAATACTCAAGTACCACCATTTTGATTGAGTGCTCTTTTTTCGGGAAGTTCGGCTATCCGCACATTACCCAAAATGCTCCTTTATGCTCGACGCGCACCCCCTAAAGAGTCAAAGAAGAGATCGAGAGCTGGTAAGATGCAGAATTATTCTCTGAGACTGGTATTGTGCTGACACGCTGGTTGTGGAGGTTGTATATCTTGGTAAGCTTGCTCAGACAAATGTTGGTTTTTCCGTGTACTAATTCATGCTAGCAAAGAGAAGGTATGCCAAATGCCACCCCAACGACTCAGTTGATTTTCTGATCTGCCCCCCAGAAGAAGAAATGTAACGAAATCCGTCCTTGCGATCGGTGTACTGAGCGTGGATTGAAATGTGAATACGAGGCCGTAAAGCCACGAAAACGAAGGCGGTCTTCCTGTGCAGGTTCTGTCTTTTCAACAGGCAACCAATCTCCTACATTCTGCCACGAACGATGGCCTGGCAGGTTCGAAGCTTGTGAAAGACGTGGTGGTGATAAGGATGTTGTACCAAAATGGGAGGTAGACTCGGAATACCAGCAATTAGACTCAGAATTGCCTGTGTATGAGGTCGCTTGGGACAACCGTGGCGCGGGAAAATATAACATCTGCGCCGAGCCGCAGAGTCCAAGCCAATTGTCAGGGAGCTTGGTACGATCACGAAGTCAGTATCCTGATCTTGCAATGATTGCTCCTTCGCCAGTTGCCTCACCACTTCTGGAGTTCAATGCGCCTGTGTATATGGAATTTTCAGATAAGTCCAACCGCCGGGCACTGGTCGATCATTTTTGCAACGTTTTATCGCATTTGATTGTCTTCAAAGAAGATACTGGGAATCCATTTAGGCAATTGGTGTTGCCGTTGTCGCATGACTGCTCTCCCGTCATGAACGCTATTTTCGCACTGTCTAGTGCTCATCTGGAATATGGAGGAGTTGAGAATGAGGAAAAGTCATTAACATTCCATAACATGGCACTGCAAGGCCTTGCTCAACTTATCGAGCAGAATGATCAGATGCACAGGGAAGAGGTCCTGGCAGCAATTATGATCTTAGTATATTATGAAGTGGTGAGCAGTATATTATTGCTTGTTTTGTAATTTGCTGACCTATTTCAGCTGGTTCAAAAAGGCACCTCGAATATTGTCAATGGACATTTGAAAGGCGCAATGACGATTATGAAGTCTGGTCCACGGATTTGTACGCCTGCTGGTTTATTTTTGGAACGAGTAAGACCGTGTTTCTTTCGTATGTGTGGAAATGCTAACACTGTCTTTCAGGCATTCCGATTTTATGATGTTATTGCAGCACTCTCATTCGGGACCTGCCCTAATAATGTCACGCAACCGATGACTAGTCGGTTTTCAACAGAAGACTTTGAAGATCAATCATTCTATAATTCCCCTTTGGATTCCGTTGATACTTTGCTGGGACTATCTACAGACCTCTGGCCTATCATTCATCAACTTTCTCATCTCTTATCTTTCAAAAAGTCCCTGGAAGAAGCTATGGCGGCAGGAAAAACCACAAAAGCTGCGGTGCTAAAACGTGAACTAGAAAGCTCGTCTCAAGCAATCGAGGATGCACTTACAGATTGGAAGCCTATTGTATCCTCAAATTCATCACCACCTAACTCCGATTCTCATGAGGAACGGATTGATCTTCCAGACGCTCGTATACAGAGCATTCTGAATAATGCTGAAGCATATCGCAACTCCGCATTTGTTTATCTCTATCACACGATCCATTCACATTCAAGATCCCATGTCTTGGTACAGAGACACGCACATCTATCCCTAATCGCATGCGCGAACGTGGTTAAAAATGCGGAGCAATGCCATGACGGACCTATGTCGGCTCTATTATGGCCTCTGTTCGTAGCAGCTTGTGTGGCGATGACTGAGGAAGACAGGGAATTGGCTTTGGAGGCATTTGATGGTACGGAACGCCGGCAAAAAATGAATAATATTATGAGGGCAAGGGAAGTGGTTGAGGAAGTTTGGAGGAGGGCAGATCTTGGCGAAAATCACGTCAACTGGATGGATATCAGTAAGGAAATGGGCTATAATATCGTCTTTGGATAAACCTGAAGTTGATGAAAGTTCAACAACAAAATGCACCAGCGCAAAAGTTTTCATGGTGAATTTCACGTGACGAAATACATTATGATTTCACAGCAAGTTTGTTGATTTGGGAAGTTTCCTCTGGCAAGTGCCGATTTCACACAGAAGAAAACAACAACATTGAGCTGTATCTTGTTGGTGATAATCCCTGTATCCATGTCCTTATTTGAAATGCCGCGATTATGACATGGGAACTACCTGTTTAGGGAACTCAGATAGGCCATACAGAAAATGGGGTGTTTGTCATATTCTATGCTCATTCGGAACTTTCCTAAGACTCCAAAATGAAGAAAAGAATCTTTGCAGAATATTCATCGGAGATTCGGAGTTCAATCCAATTCCTCCCTACGTCTAAAAATGACAACCTCACTCGATGAGTATCCTATCTTCGGGCATGTCCGATTTCCACCAACTGCTAAACCATTTGACTGTATTAGTGCACCGGTAATTCATCTTTATACGGACTTTTGCTCCCTGATTTCAGGAGCTTCAGTTTCACTTCTTCGGTTCTTGAGCGTGGTTGGACTATCTTGAGGCCACCAGGTTTTACCGAGGTTTCGCCTATTGCCACTGTTTACAGTGTTGGGCTTTGCATCTGCTATTCATTCACCACCATGATTTCTCTGGATGGGACTCTTAATGATTTGATTTCCCGAGATCTTAAATATTTGTTTACTTCAGCTTTCAACTGTCACCATAATTGCCAGAAAGCTTGGAACTTTGAAACAATTCTCTTTCACTGATGACACAGTGCTATTTTCTGGCACGACAATTATCACCAACGATCTCCCAATAGAACAAATCATAAGATAACTTGCGCTCAATTATCAATTGAAAGGACCACGAGTATTTACCTATAATCATGCCAAACATGGTTCGGCACTTGGAATTCGATTCCAAGCATTCCAAGATTCCATTCCAAGGTGGAATATTCCAAAGGTTCTTTAATTTGGAATGGAATATTGCAAGGTGTGTGAGGCTTTGGAATTTGGAAATCTAATTGGACTATATATATAAATAGCAAAAACATGTTCCCTGTGATTTACTAGAGTTTTATAGTGATAGACATGATACGTGATCGTTATCCTATTTATGTGACAGAACATAGTCTGTTGCTTTAGATCAATTCTACTTGTTTTACATGTATGATAAGTGAGGTAGAAGAACCAGTGAAACTTAATTAGTTATTACCTTAGATAAAAAATGATCCTAGCATTGTCTAATCAGACCCCTGAGAGACTCACATTGAAATCTCCCACAAAAAGACACCTTATCGCTGATTTGGCGCAGAATGTAGATATACTGAATTCGATCTTCCAAAGATAAAGTGCGGGGCGGGCGGAGAAAGCTTATTGGTTCCTACCCGAAATGGAAGAGACTGCACAAATGGCACGGGAAGTTAGAGAAGGCTTATGGTTGTCCCACGCACGCCTACGCCACAAAATGCAAAATAATCTCCTCAATATGATAGCCTCCACCAATATATTGTCTTGCGCACCTGGCGTATTGTCCCAGTTTATACGCGAAATACGAGTATTGGACGCGGTGAGCCTTCTACGTGTTTTGGCTAATTTGAGTATTGTAGGGGCTGCAACCAGTAGCTAATACACAGAAAATGAAGAAAGTAAATATTTAGTAGTAGAAGAAAATTTGACAATAGCGACAAAACCAAACTACGAAAGTTCAGATTCGAAGCTGCAATAGTTATATTCAGACAGCCATGGGACTCTGTCGGGAGCGACTTCGTAGAGACTTTTCTAGGTGGTTACCCTCTGCTTGAAAACACGCTTACCAATATCTACGCTGAACATCTAAACAATGTTTGGCTGTATATTGTCTGGCATTATATTGTTAGTCCTTTAACATAAATTGAGTTCAAATAGTTATTGCCCAATCAGAATATAGCCATCAATACCCTTAAGTAATGATTCGAATTTCCTTTGGCTTCTGTCATCAAAAATCAAAAGAATGTTCTAAGCTTTTCCCCATTGGATATCACTCTCGTAGACGGTAGTTGGAAGCTTGCGAGCAATAAAACTGAGATCTTGGCTCTCAAGGAAGGCGACTGAAAATTCAGCACAATCATCGACGTGTGCAGTTAGCCGAAAAGCTGTGGGATCTTGAACATATTCCATGTTGCGCACGGCTCAAATGAAATCTACCATGTGATCCTAACTGTAAAATCTAAGAACAGAATACGGAGAAATTCAAAATCCTACGTTCTCAACTTTCCAGGTAATACTATCCAAATACCACAAAAACCATTTGAAACACAATACCAATTCCAAAATCTCACAAATGATATTCCCCACACCCCTTTACCCCTAATCTTTTTCTCACGCTCCCAGTGGACAAGAAACGCAGCAGATAACCCTTTTATATTACCAGTAGTCCAATTGAGTTTGAGTTACAATTTACACCCAGTGTTCAGAATAATTATAATCAGCGATCTTCGAAAAGAAAAACTAACGGCCTAATACTAAAAACACTTAAATACCTCAAAACACCAACCGCACGAACTAAAAAGGTCTCTACCACTTTCCAATCCGCCGGACGCCTTTAGTCCAAAACAACCCCGCAATAAACTTCACCAACGGCGGCGGCTCAAGTGCAACCGAGTCATGTACCGACTCCACACTAACCCACTTAATCCATCGAACCCGCATAAACCAAATAACTCTATAAAGTCAAATAACTTACCCCAACACATCCAAAAACAAAAGCGGCCTCTTGGTCTAGTGGTATGATTCACGCTTTGGGTTCTCAGCAACGAGAATAAATGTGTGAGGTCTCCGGTTCGATCCCGGAAGGGGCCCGTTATAATATTCCTTTTTTTGGCTGTTTTTTTGGTGGAAGTTTGGGAGGGACTTGGCGGGATTTGGAATAGTACGTTTTTTTGGGGAGAGTTGGGGGTATAATAGATAGTGAACAGCACTTCTTTTCATATAGTCGTATTTATTGGTAGTTTTAGAGGTGGTTTATATAGATTACATTATCTATCACAGGTTAATTATTAAAGTTGATTAAGGGCCTTTTTGAATCGTCTGGGTTTTCTCTGGATTTTGTGTAGGTAGTACTATATAACCCCTTGATTGTCTACAGTGTTCTCAGTTCCAAGGACCCATGCATACATGACTTCGAATTCTTATAAGAGTCTAGAGGCCGAAAATGGACCTTTCCTGGCCAGAGTGGGTGGTTGATACATATCCGTCGGGGTCAAGTTTCGCAATAGAGTAAAACAATAAACCTGTTTACAAAACTTTCTACCAGTGAGGCACGTTTAATTAATCTCATCTTCAGTCCTTTACGCTTCAGTCGTTTACGGTCCGAACGGCCTTTCGTTTATTTTATTACAGGAATAACGAAAGTCAAGTTTACGTAGGGTTCTACCCTGTTCTCTATTAAAGCTCCCCCCTAAACTTAACCTTTTTTCAATCTGGGATGAAGGAAGAGTGTCATCACTTTTAAATGCGACTTCCCCTTAGCACGTAATTTGTAATTGGGGGGCAGTGGAGCAACGATCCATCACATATAAATACATAACTCATCTTCGTCCCAACTTTTCCCTTTTACAATCCAAGCGTATCAAAAATTCACCATAGACAAAGAAAGGTATGCGATGAGCCACTTTTCCAACTGTTATATATATATATATATGAACTTTAGTCTCACAATACACTTCTAGCTAGCGACCTGCCTCATCATGAGACCCTCGTTCTCATTTATCATCGCCGCTATGACTCTCTTCTACACGCCTATCGTAGCAACTGTAGGATGCGTCACTACTTACAATATCTTTATATAAGATACACAGGCTAATAAATTTGGTGTTCTACAGTGTTGCGACGATTGCCATACAATCTGCGGGGTTCAACAATGTAGTGATCCTGCAGCGTACTGTTTAAGCACCTGCGGCGAAACTTGTACAGGTTAGGGTTAGGGTCAAAGTGGTGGTTGGGAGTGGTATGGGAGATGTTGAGGAAGAAGTGAATTGGGTTGGGTCGTTTATTAGGAGTTGTAAGGGTGAAGTTTGTATCTTGTAGGGGATGGGCTTTAGTATAAATTAAGTTTGAAGATTTTTCTCTTTTAGTAGTACGGAACCGGCACGGACATGGGCTCATTGAACATGGGCTCATCCCCTCAGCTGCGACCAGAAACACCTTCTAGGGCCCCACCGCCAAGAATATGAAGTGATCTAATGGGACCTAATGATTTCATAGGTTTTGGTAAGAAGATCTACTATTTAGTAAAAACTTTAGAAACAACACCCTTCTTTTATATAACTAGACAAAGCATCTAATACAGTTATCGCTTGTCAAGTCCTGTACGCTTAGTCTTTAATTATTATTAGCAATTAAGCCTAATGGAACTCTTTTTATCTAAGTAAGGTGATTTTGTACTTTTCTTATAGATTTAAAGTCTGTTCTAGGCTATTTAAAGGACGGAATATATAGATGGCGTGTCCCTATATGTATTACAGGTAGTCGCGTAGAATAATACTTAATAAAGGGTATTTAGGCGTGGTATTGTTAATGTTGAAAAGTTAGTGTTCTACCCCCCCACAGGGGGTGCGTACAGGCCACAAAAAGCTGTTTCTGGGCGTAGAGGGGATAAACTTTTAATATTAATATTTAACTTGTCAATTAAACCGATTTTGCTAGTTATGGAGTCTATTAATCCTTACTGTCGCATCCCTACTAGCGTATCTTTACTGTTGTAGTTGTTAAAGAAGGAAAGGGGGCTAGGAAGGATAGCAAATACGTAGGTAGGAGTGGGAGGAGTGACGGAGTTATCTAGCCTGTTTAGCAAAGGCTCCTCCTATCTTACTAAGCGAGAACAAGAAGATTTAGACCTGTATTACATACCTTTCCGCAGAGTTATACGTTAAGTATACTAAATAGTGGCCATCTTAGTAAATCTAGAAAGAAACTTTGATTCGGTGAGCAAAAAGAAGACCCTTGATATTGACTTTTTCTTTGTGCGCACCCCCGCATAAGCATCAATATACACTGGCGACTATTGGTAGCGGCTTTCTTCTTTCTTGCACTTCCTTTACAAGAGCCTTTAGAAGTTTATTGTCTTTTACAATTTTCAAGTTTACACCACAAGACCCCCCATGAACAAGAGTAGAGACACGTTGGATTACAGACGTAGGGTAAATATCACTTGAAAGCATTTTCTCCTATACGTATACTACGATTCCCTTTATTTTCCCTTTGCTCCCACATTCTCTCACCAACACAGGTCATCACCTAATATAATATACGCTCAAACCCCACAAGTTCGATTTTCATTTATTGAAAATAAACACCAATACCCCTCTCAAACTAAGGCAAAGATGGCGAGGAATAATAGGCCAGGCTAGTCTGAGGAGGAAAACCAGCTGCTTGCCGAGGAAGTGGAAGAAAAGCTTGCAAACGAAAATTACCGCTAGCACGAAATTTCTATCACAATGTATAATGAAATGAATATCCGACATGGAAAAGCTCCTTGTGAGTATACAGATGCCGCTATCAAGAGCGGACATAGAAGCATGAAGCGTCGTGGCCTCGAAGCATCGCGCAAAGTCCCATTAGAACAAGGAACTCCAGGATTCTTAGATACGTACGCGCTCGCCCAGGGCCTCTAGATCAATCTTGAGTTATCAATCAAAACTCAATCACAAATCTCCAGGTTTTTGATGAACCAGGTCGGATTCGGAAACGATGAAATAGAACATATGCCGATGTCGAGGTCTGATACGATGCCACAGTATTCTTCACTCCTACATGACGGATCCGCAGCTCCCTATTTCCACATTCCAGCTCCTACTCTTAGTCAACAATTCGAACTGTACAGTTGTCGTGATCGGATTGCGTATACACTGGAATTTGGACCTATGTACAGTACTCAGCCTGATATGATGCTAATGATCAAAGTCCTACCACTGATTACTTATTTCGAGACGATGTCTACAACGTTCCTGCTTCTGCGACCGCCCTAAACTTACCAAACTACGGAGATTCTTTCCAGGTAGTCCTTTCTGAAGTAAATCCTGGACACCAGGAGGGATATGATATAGGAACAGCAGATGGTGGATTCTGGGGCATAGCAGAGCAGACAGATAATCAACGTTCGGCACTTGGCATTCCATTCCATTCCAAATTGAAGAGGCCTTGGAATATTCCAAAATTCTAGCTTGGAATTTGGAATTTGGAATTCCAATTGGAATTTGTCACATGACCTAAAAATAGTTGTTCCGGTCTGCTCGACCAATAGGAAGCCTACGTTGATAAGTCACATGACAAGCTACCTGATTCCCCCATACACAAGTGAATACCCGTAGGTGGTTTTCCCTCTATAGTACAGTAGCTGAAACTACTACTACTAAGACAAGTACAAACAAGTGAATATAGCATTATCGCAACAGGTCTTGTTAAGGATATATTAAGTGAATCAGATATGGAGAGACTTTGGTGTCATTTGTAGGAGATGACGATATTAATTAGGTGTAGGAAACGATCAATTTACTAGTCACTTCAGTACAAATCACTTCGGTACAAATGGAGCCCTCCTATTGGTCAATCTATATATAGATTCCAATTGGAATTCCAAATTCCAAAGCCTCACGCCTTAGAATATTCCACCTTGGAACTGAATCTTAGAATCCTTGGAATCGTATTCCAAGTGCCGATCCTTACAGATGATGAATTTCTTCAGACTCTTGAGGAATTACAGAAATGGCAGCAAGAGTACTTGGCAGAGGATTGAGCTTTTTCGCCACTGTGAGTCCTATTTACCACTCAAAAACAGATCCTTCCGATATTAAGATGTCATTCTCCTTGTTAATATATGAATCTATGGGCTATTTCGTAAGTTAGGGGTTTAGGAGTGCAGGCACAGTAGTAGTAATTGTAGTAGTAAATATGTCTTTGGTCATTTACGATCCACGATTTGCCATTACCTCGTAACTTGTCTGATTATATGATTGGGATGCTGTGTCAAAATGATGGTTGTGGTAGAAGTCGAAGCAGGATTGTGGCCTGTATCTGCTTCTTCTATAAGATAGTCTCATGTTTAAACAATGAGCTTCTCGCCTACCAATCTTTCACTCAGCTCACATACCCTGTACTTGTCCATCACACCTCACTCCTACTCTGAAGCGTAACTAATTTTGATAAACACCATCAGTGTCATTTGATTCGTTCTGAGAATCCTTTAGACCTACCACCTGGATGAGCGATTAGGACAGAGATTCCTTTTTTTGCCACTCAAGCGATTCGCCAAAGCCCCAGTACCCAAAAGTTGTGCGGATTTTGCTTGGCCATATGCTTTCCATCTATTATACGCTTTGCCATTCTGTAGAGACTAGGGAAGTTAATTTACATGTAAATAAAATGAATTAGAAATAATTAGTAAATTAAGCGTTTAGATGAAAATAAATTATCTGTAATTTGCATACGTCACGTGATGCCGGAAGTAGAATATCCTAATTATCCGGGCGGTGCTAGACTAAAAACTTATCTATATCTATATAAACTAACGGGTATTAATAGTCAGTGTGTCTTTCTACTACGCTCTCTCTTGTAGTTAGTTTAAATAAGTGTTCGGTGTCGCGGACTTTCTTCGGAACATTAAGTTACTACACTAAAAAGAAATGTACAAATCAAAATATATATAGATATAACTAACTCTCTCTTAACGTTAACTTACTAACTTACTTAAACTTACTAAAAACGTACAAAATCGCGATTCTGTTAGATTAAACCTACTAAATTGTTACTATCCTAATCTAACGATTCCTCATTAAATAACCAAGGTAAAGCAGGGTTGATTCTCTCTACTCCTACGATTATATCCGCCTTGATATTACCGTCTTTAGTTTATTCTTAGCTTTACGCAAGTTCTCTGGCCTATTACTGGCTGTCTACCTGTCTTGCTGTCTGGCTGTCTGGCTGTTAGTGACCTTAATAGAAGATTTCACTAAGCGGTAGCTTAGTAGGGGGGGAAGGGCGGGGGTGGGCAGCTAGAGGTGGATGCGTCTAATAAGTCGTTGTACGTTTTATCGCATTTCTATGGTTGATTGATTGATTGATTTTACTTTTGCGCCGGGCGGAAAGCTAAGCGAGGCTTAAGCTTCCTAGGACCTCCCGAGGGGTATAAGGGCGTGCTAAGCTAAGGAATTATATAAAAATAGTACAAGCCTAGTTTTAGAACCTCAGAAAGCATTTTAAGCGTACGCATGACTAGTAGGCTATGTGACTGTGGACCTTCCCCTCTAGTTGGGATAGATACAGGTAATTCAGTGTAGGATTTCCTAGGTTTTTTTGAGCCCGAAGGCATACATGATGTGGCCAGACGGCCTTATTCGTTGCCACGTAAGGTGGTTTGAGTTCGTCGCCTTCACAGGCGTTAAAAAGAAAAGAAAAGGAAAGAAAGACATGTTTTTGTAGATCTTTGCTTGGAAGGGTTGCAGCCCTTCCCTCGCATTTCTATGGTAATTGTGCGGAAAGTCATGGAAAAGTAAAGTATTTAGCATTAAATGTCATCAGCCTTCGCTGTTTGGTTTCATGTGAGATCCTATGACTCCCAAGTAGTATGACAACCAAGTATTATATTGTATCTTATTGTGTTATGTTGCATTACTTATGGCAAAAAGCAAACAAAGATTTCGTCTAAACCATTATGCACGCCTCCGAAATAATATTCTTAACGGCCCAGGGGCTGACGTGAACTGGTCCCTCATAAGTAGTTCCACTTCTCGGCCGTCATATCCTTCTGGAAATTCCATATGATACTTGGAAGCCAGCATCGCAGTGACATATCTCAGTTCCGTCAGAGCCAAATTCTTCCCAACACATGAATAACGTCCCTGCGAAAATGGTGCAAATGCCTTTTTTTCCTTTACCCATGATGTCTTTTCGTACCACCTCTCTGGGATAAACTGATCAGCTTTCTCAAAACAAGTCTCTAGTCTACCAATAGTATAACGAGGCGCAACGATAGTTGTCAAGCCAGGAATGTGTTTCCCTCCAATCATGACCCCTTCAATCGGAGTCTCCCGATATCCCCCAGATGGCACAGGTGGGTGGAGTCTTAGAATTTCGTTTATGATACCATTGAGGTGCGGAAGCACTCTCAAAGCGTCATGGTCTTTGGTATCAATTACAGAAAGTTCTTGAAATAGCTTGTCCGCTTGCTCTGGAGACTTCGCGAGGTGGTAAAGAGTGTATACCAGTGTCGTAGCCACAGTATCACTGAGCGATACCTTATTAGCAGGATAATCAGGGTCAAGGAAATATTGCAAGTAGAGTACCTTCCTGCAATGATAATTGCAATAGAGTCGCCATTGAGCAAATGCCTGTCTTGTTCCAACGAATCACGTTTGCGAGATGCTTCTATAAGAAAAGAAGAAACATCTATTCTTCGCGGTTCCATCTGTTGCTTGTGTTAACATGTAATGTTCTTTAATGGTAGAGGGCTAGTTCGTACCTCAACTCTTTCGATCATCCGACGTTTACACCAATTTATCATCAAATACCAATCTTTAACAACCCATAGATTTGGTATCAAACTAAACCCAATTTGTGCTAACCAAGGAACGGGACTCAAAGTTCCCAGGAGACTCATTGCACTCCTCAACATAAGCACTACCCGGTGCCACTTCTTATCTCGTAGCATGTTGAATGTTCTAGCAAAGGCAAATTCCCCCATAACGTCAAAGCTGTACCAGTAAAGCCATGGGGTTATATCAACATCCGTTCCTGCAGAGGCTATGTTGTCGATGTTACTATCTAAGTCATTCGCGAATTCGGCAATTCGCTTTTGATACTCCCTCAAAGCTGCCGCTCACATTAGCAAAGCTCATCTTAGACCCCGAAGACAGGTGGGTGAGACCAGACCATTAGTGCTAAATCCATGATCCCAAATCCTTCTTCTTTGGTCGTGTGTCGGCTTGTCTCTTGTGGTGTTTATTGCAACTTCTGGAAGCAAAAAATCATACCAGACAGCCTTACCGCAAGAGTTTCCAGGACCATCAGTCACACCGAAAACGTCAGGATGAAATACTGTGATCTCACTTGGACCTTTTCATAGTTAGTATTTTAAACATTGCCGGGGGCACTTGACATACCAGTTCTCACGAAATCCCCATATCTTTGGTGTAAGTTGTCTAGAATAATATGATTTTGAGAAGATGATTCGACACATTTTGCAACATGCCATAATTTACTAATACCAGCCCAAAATGGGCCTGGGAACCCTCGCAGACGATGAAACGCTGCCCTGTACAAAAATATACTCGTGAAGAGTGAGAATGAATAGGTTACTACGATAGCAAAACTCATTTCCAGTCCAAATCGTGTTCCATTGCTGACGACCTGTGAAATCGTCACCAAAACAGCCAGGCCGAAATAGATATTCAGAATTTTTGGAGCTTGCATGTGCCATTCTCCGTGTATAAACAATAAATGATGAGTACCGATCCCAGCAACAGCAACGGCACATATAAAAATGAAACACGATGACCACATTGCGTTTTCGACCCTTTTGTGAACAGAGAAGAACCAGTCTTTGCTCGGGAAATGGGTACTAGCTCCTTACATACCTTTCGGGGTTTGCTATCGATGGCGCTTCACGTTTTTGTCGTCATGTCATCTTCCGTATGATTGACAGCTTTTGATAGGCAACGTAGAGCGGGCATTGTAGAAAGCAATCTCAGGGGTACACTGGATATTTCAATCAACGTCCAAGTATCTGTTGCTATTTAAAACCTGCTCACTCACCGAATCAAACACCCTCTAAGTTATCTCTTACACTTCCAACTTGGTCACCGGGAATTATCACCTCGCATTTTAGATACTGCACGCTATACATGGTGTATCAAATGATTCAGAGCTGGTCTGATACTATGATACTACTCTGACTCCATCACCGACAAAGCCCTACAGCATGGCGCATGCGTAAAATAGACTCCCCGGACTGGAATCTGCGCCGTAGTGTAGATTTCAATGACTATGCTTGAATAAGCCAACAGAAGAACGGAAAAATATATTGTCCAACCAGTAAGACCTAATAACCGGTACATCTGGTCTCGCTGTATGTCAGTTGGACATTGACAGGGGTGACATTATCTCTGCCGATCACAGCTTCATGTTCGTAACGCAGAGATCCTCACCATTTTCTTTTTATTGATTTCAACCACGTAGCGCTAAGGCTAAGATGGCTTTGATCTTGATCTTACGTTATATAGTACGAAGTAGCAAATGGTTCCATGTGAATATACTCTAACATACCCACCCCTGTTCTGCACGAGAGTGCTTACGATATGTATGCTGACATTTCCCACACATTCTGCTGGCAGTAAATCCGTCCCAATACTACTACGCACATTGTGAAAATAGATCAATGCGGTGAGGTGTTTCCAATACATTCAGCACAAAGTGTACGGAGATCGCGGTCACAAGTTATTGCAGTACAGGGCTATGCCCTGTAGCGATGCCCTGAGGGTCTAAGGGTACCCTAAACAGGTCTCGGACTCGATATCCACTATATTATAGTGGTTGGTCCCTATATTCTAGGGTATGATCCGCTATAGCTACAGGGGATTTAGGGACCTGACTAAGCGAGTATAGTGCGCTGGAAGCTAAGCGGGGTAAAGGGGGGCTGTTTTTTAAAGAGTTTTCCAGGGTTTTTTACTACCCTAACGACTTTTATTCTGTTCTTGTTCTTATTCTTTATTCTTATTCTCTTGAGTTTATTATAGCTCTTAGACGTAATTTATAAGCAATAGTATTAGACAACAGTAAGGATGAGCATTCTAGTAGAATCGAGTCCTAGGATTCCGGACTAGATACTAAGGGGGAAATAGGTCCTAAATTCGACTTTCCTAATAGCCAGGATATCGAGGATAGCGAAAGCGACGATAGATTCTCCTAATACTTAGCTAGTCCTAATATAGAAATGCCACCTATTAGCCTAGATAATCTTAAAGACAATATCTTAACTACCTCTAGCCCGCTACTTTAGCCAGCTAAGCTAGCTCTTCCGATTAGACCTAGAGATGCTACTACGTCTCGGGCCTCCTTACGCTCACCCTTACCCTCACCCTTAAATCTACCCTTAAATCTACCTAAAGGTACTAAAACACACTATATAACTAGAGTACGAATTTTAAGCTTTGTATATATACGAAGCCCTTAAAGGAAGTAAGCCTACTTTTTAGAAAATTAAAGAGTAAACAGGTATAAAGGAACGCTCTGTCTATAATATTAGAGTTAAGGCCCTCTCTTATCTTATAAATAGACACTAGGGACTATAATTTAGACCTAGTATATAGATAACGTACCTCGGACAGGTAGACTAAAGGTTCTTTATTTTACCGCCGAAAAGATTATTGTGACAACCTAGTTACGTGGCTCTAGAACCTTCTAGTCATGGGGCGTGGGTGATGGCTTGGCATCACTATATCCTTCTCTACAGTAGCTAGAGATCAATCTAAGTCTTTTACCACACACACACACATACCACCAGGTGTCTACTACAATTATATCTATTATAACTTAAAACTCTATAATAAGATAGTAGTTATATAGTAGAATAGCTTATACAATTAACGAGAAAGGTAGTTTTAGAACAGTCTCACCTAGTACTATCTATCAAGTACTTAAGGCGAATGGCTATAGAAACTTTAAGTTAACTATAAAGCCTAGGCTAAACAAGAAGGCAAGAGACGCTCGGTTAGCGTAGTATAAACAGTATAAAGATTAGACTATCGAAGACTAGAAAAAGGTTATATTTATAGACGAGACTTCTATATCTAAGAACATAAGAGGTAAGCGGAGAGTGTAGAGATTAGTAGGAGGCTTACTATAAGTATATTATAACTTGGCGTTAGAAAGGCTATTCCGAGTTTATATAGTAGAGTTGTTTTAGCTACTATACTAAAGGACTTACTATATCTAGGAGAAAGAGACAAAAGAAGAGAAAGTAGCTTGTGTTACTGATCTATAGGACAGCAACCGTCTCGCTAAGCTAATTTGTAAGGCTAAGTAGGAATAAGAGTAGGCGGAGAAGCTAGCTTCTTATAAGGCGGCTATAAAGACTCGTACTTAAGTAAATCGAATGAAACGTATAGCTAAATAGAAGTTTACTGAGAAGAGGGGAAAGTACGTCCTAAAGCTAGGAAAAGGGGGTATTAACTAGTATCGCTACTAGTAAGTAGTACCAAAGCTACTTCTCCTTCCTTTTACTAGGGAACAACAAGCTAGATACCTAGATACGTATATCTAAGAGGTTAACGTAGCTTACTACGCTTTAAAGTACTAATAAGAAGTGTTCGATTTATAGGATATATTACGGTTACTTTAGCCTTTAAATTCTCCTAATTTAAACCTTATTAAACTATATTAGTTTTAGATAAAGAAGGAGACTACGAAATAGGGGGCACCTACAACTAATATAAAACATAAGGCTGCCTAGCGGGAATGTTAGGCAAATTTGTCTTAGGAGCGTACAATTATAGCGATTCTCGAGGCTAATGATGATTCTGATAATACAGATATTAAGGTAGAATTTAATAGTCGAAGTATAAGTAATAAACTATTATCTCGAGAAACACCTTTAATTTAAAACGACAAAGTGGCGTTTTTAGGACGATATAACTTGGCAATACTCGAATACAACTTGGCAAGATCAAGTAGATCAATTAAAGTGAACTAACCGTATTTCCAAGTGGAATATAGAGCTTAGAGCGTGGGTGAACAGGGCCTAAGCGACATGCCAGCTAGGACCACCACTTTGCGCTGAAACAGAAGACAAATAATACTCATCTAGACCAGAACTTATTAATCCCAATTTTACAAAATTTCTCTTGTGTCGATCGTGCAAAATCCACTAAAGGATAGTTCTGTTATACAGAGTAAATCAGTATGAACGAAGGAAATCGGGTTTCATTTCCAGCCAAAGATCAAAATACACGCAGAGATTACTGGTTTGACTCCCTGTTTTCTTTATCAATAACAAATCTGACTTCAAAAATCTAGTGCGAAGAGTGTTCTAAGAACTCGATTTGAGAAAACTAGCACTATGCGGTGGCCAGGGCATGATGGCTATAGAGAGATAGTCGAAATCGAAACTCCATTGGAGAGAAATTTGACTTTCCACTTGACATCCGTATGGCTTTTCACTTTTAGCGACTTGAAAACCATAGTTGGACCAAAATCGTTATTCGGAATTCTTAACGCGGTCGCAGCACCAGTTTTCGAAGTCAATACCAACTCACCCATGAGCTTTCGGGCCATTTTCCTCACTGCCTTCTGGGTGTGGATTAATCTCGCTCCATTCGTTATCGACAACCAGAGAAGGGCAAAATCAATTCTAGAGGATAAACAGAATAAGCCTTGGCGACCATTACCTTCGAAAAGAATCACGCAACGAGAAGCGCGGACTTTGATGTTATTTTTATATCCAGTAGCACTTATTACGAGTCTCTTGTTGGGAGGCTGTAAACAGACATGTGCTTTGATCATCCTTGGTTACTGGTATAACTCACTTGGAGGATCTGGTGGAATGTTGAGCAAAAACTTCATCAATGCGTGTGGCTTCGTTTGTTTTGCATCTGGCGCTATGGAGGTAGCACTGGGGAAGAGTCTTCCATGCTCCAGTGTTTTGGTGGGCTGGCTCATGGTTATTTGGGGGGTTGTGTTTACAACAGTCCAAATACAAGACCTCCCAGATCAAGAAGGAGACTTGCTTTGCGGTCGGAACACGCTCCCGCTGGCTCTTGGTGATTTTTATGCTCGTTGTTTCACAGCACTATTCATGGTGGTTTGGTCTTTTGTGTGTCCATTCTACTGGCATCCTCTGATTTATGTTCACGGAATATTTGTGCCCCTGGGCATTCTAATTGCTATCCGAACATTGTTTTGGCGAGGGGTTGATAAGGACACAACAACGTTTTGGCTCTGGAATGGTTGGATGATGATTCTTTATTCCATTCCATTGACTTCGTATTTATTGCAATTTTAGGTGTTGTTGACTACGATAGTCTCTCTCAGGCTGTTTGATATGTGGGGTCGAGTTTCCGAGCATAGCCAATATTGTCAGCTTAATTTATTTTATCATTGAAAATCAGATGTACCCTCAAGACTTAGGTAGGTAAATAAATTCAATTTTACCCAATCAAAACATTCTTTGTATATAGGGAGTCCTCTCATATTACCCGCTACGTGCGCCCGCCACCAACCTCCAACCGCATAGATTAGAAATTTCAAGACCAGTGATCACAGTATGTCAGCACAACCACCCCCATTTGGTCAAACAGCAACCTAATGTATATTAAGATAACGTAAGGTTAGACCCGCCAAGTTTCAGCATCTCCACAACTTCGCGTCCATTGCCTCGCATATGCGGTTTCTACTAGATCCTCCAACAAAATTAGGGAATTTAGTTGTTGTTTCCAGAAAACCCCCCTTTGGTTATGAAGTGGTAGACAAAGAGACTTGGGCACGATAAAAACGTTTCCATATCGTGGCCTCGACGATATAATACCCTATTTTTAACGATATCCGATATAATATCGATATTCGTCGGAACAACTGTAAATCCGCGCTTCTACCCCTTAACAGACAACAGCGCTACTACAGTATAAGAGACCCTAAGTAAACCACACTAAAAAAAGAAATTTCTACACTTAGTTAGGAAATCTTTTAGATTAGCGATATAAACTAATTTTTAATTAGTAGAATAGAGTAATTAGATTAAAAGAATAAGAATTCACTCACTAGGGTTAGGGTTAGGGTTAGGGTTAGGGTTAGGGTTAGGGTTAGGGTTAGGGTTAGGGTTAGGGTTAGGGTTAGGGTTAGGGTTAGGGTTAGGGTTAGGGTTAGGGTTAGGG